>CM070041.1:3260763-3272047 GCA_036250615.1 Ptychadena robeensis
TTAGATTGTCAGCTCCTCTGAGGACAGTCAGTGATATGACTATGGTGGGGACATCAGATTTTGGCACATCTTTGGCTGTATACCCCCCCCCGTGCTCTCTGTTTGGCCATACTCAATGTCTTCCTCTTACATTTCAGGATCCTAACGTAATGTTCCCACATCGATCGGAGAAGCAAGGCGTCTGCACGTACAGCGAGGTGACATACGAGACGGTGAAGATTCCCGGATGCGCCGAGAACGTTGATCCTTTCTACACGTATCCGGTGGCCGCCGGCTGTCACTGCGGGCGCTGCGATTCGGAGAGCACGGATTGTACAGTGAGGGCTTTGGGTCCTTCGTACTGTTCTCTGAGTGAGGACTGAGCGATAGAACTGCCCGGCTTGTCTACATCTCTCTTACTAGTTACAATGTCTTTGTCTCTGAGGTGGAACGTCTGAAGACCTTCAGCTGCTGAGTTGGGATGTCAGGTTCCCCTTTAACTTCAATGTGGCGCTTACTGCCCTAAAACATGGGTAATCCATGGCCAATCCATGGGTTCACCAACATCGTGATGCCATGACGTCCAGTGGACACAAGCATAAGGTCTCGTCATGGGTTCGGTTGTTTGTAAAGACTTGTGTCCATTGGTGCTGGCATGACACGCCCATGATGCCCAACTCATGGACTGCCTATGTTTTAGGGCGTGTAACCCCAGCAATAAGGAGATACCATCGTACATGGTTCTTCTGTGTAATGCTGATGCGTCCTTTAATGTTCAATTGGTGCATTTTGTGTCATTGATGGTGACTGCCGGCTTCACCGCAACGACAACGTGGGGCCCTGCGTTCAATGTGTTCAGGAAAAGTTCTGCAAGGGAACTCATGGAGAATCCCATGGCCAACAGTCTTTGTTAGTCCTACCCAAGGGTCTTGAGGCTTCTCTATGCCTAGATTCGGCATTACCTGTAAATATCAGTACTCTGGTTGGCAAGTCCTTCTAGAACTCACTGAGAAGCCCATGGCCAACCCGGTAATAATATTACACAAGAGTCCTGAGCCTTCTCAATGCCTAGATCCATCATTGCCTGTGAATATCATTATTAGGGTTCGGAAGTTCTTCTAGGAAAAGTTCTGCAAGAGAACTTTTGGAGAAAATCATTGCCAACAGCCCCGATGATAGTCCTACACAATGGTCCTGAGGCTTCTCTATGACTAGATCCAGCATTGCCTATGAATATCCTTATTAGGGTTGGGGAAGTCCTTCTAGGAAAAGTTCTGCAAGAGAACTTACTGAGAAGCCCATTGCCAACAGTCCTGATAATAATCCTACACAAGGAACCTGAGGCTTCTCTATGACGAGATCTGGCATTGCCTGTGAATATCAGAACTCTGGTTGGCAAGTCCTTCTAGGAAAAGTTCTGCAAGAGAACTTATGTAGAAGCCTATGGCCAACAATCCCAGTTAATCTTACACAAGGGTCCCGAGGCTTCTCTATGCCTAGATCCGGCATTTCCTGTAAATATTATTATTTGGGTTGGCAAGTTCTTCTAGGAAGAGTTCTGCAAGGGAACTCATGGAGAAGTCCATGGCCAACAGTCCCGGTAAAAATACTATACACAAGGGTCCCGAGGCTTCTCTATGCCTAGATCTGGCATTGCCTGTGAAAATCATTATTAGGGTTGGGAAGTCCTTCTAGGAAATGTTCTGCAAGAGAACTCACTGAGAAGCACATGGCCAACTGTCCTGGTAATAATCTTACACAAGGGTCCTGAGGCTTCTCTATGCCTAGATCTGGCATTGCCTGTAAATATCAGTACTCTGGTTGGCAGGTCCTTCTAGAACTCACTGAGAAGCCCATGGCCAACCCGGTAATAATATTACACAAGGGTCCTGATACTTCTCTATGCCTAGATTCGGCATTGCCTGTAAATATCAGTACTCTGGTTGGCAAGTCCTTCTAAAACTCACTGAGAAGTCCATGGCCAACCCGGTAATAATATTACACAAGGGTCCTGAGGCTTCTCTATGCCTAGATCTGGCATTTCCTGTAAATATTATTTTTGGGGTTGGCAAGTTCTTCTAGGAAAAGTTCAGCAAGACAACTCACTTAAAAGCCAATGGCCAACAGTCCCGGTAATAATCCACCACAATGATCTGGAGGCTTTTCTATGCCTAGAGCCCGCATTGCCTACAAATGTCATATCTGAGTTGGTAAGTTCTCCTAGGGGAACTCATGGAGGCTAAAATAAAATCAGCCATTGAAAGTAGAACTAATCATTCAACTGATGAAATGGATCATGTGCTCTTCCATGCAGAAGAACTTTTTGAAGAAGAATGTTCCATCCCCGTCTTGTCTTTTCGGGTCTTGTTCAGATTTCTGTTCCTCTAATTCACCCAATATTCACAGAATTGTGATGATTCAAAAACTCCATCATGGGCTGTGCTTTTCACCTCCGTTATTGTATAAAAGACATCAATACTATCTTCCTTTCTTTATTTCGAAGGTTGTAGGTAGTTTTCCTCAGCAGCTGAAGGTCTTCTGGGTATTTATACCAAAGAACTATGGACATGCAGTAGGTATCTCACATTTTCCATGAAGTCCATCCCTAACTTATATCACCATGGGCTCACCACTTCTCTTAAAGTACTGCAGCTACTTCAGGACAGAAGAATGCGCAATAAAAGTCATGTGACCCACCAGTCCATGGACTGCATTTTTTTAACCTTCTGTCAGGATCCAGGCAAGGGGGGTGACCAGTTAGGCCGCACACACTGACAACCAGACAGGGATATGGTGAACAAACAGGTTTATTGTGAACTTACAAAAACAGGAAAAACAAAACAGGTCCAGGGTATAGGTTCAGGTGTCCAGGGTTCAGATTTGGAGTGGACCAGAGTTAAGATATCCAGGTAAAGATACAGATCCAGGATATAGTAAAAATGCTCAGCAAGTGTGTGTGGGTGAGGCTAAAGAGGCAGGTGTCCTCAACCCAACCCATGTTTGCAGGGAGCCACCTGCTGGTGACTAGGGAAACTAGCCATGGAAAGCAATAGCACAGCGCCACCAGTAGGTGGTACATGGGACAGCCGAGGTCCTTACATCTTCTTTTGTAGTACATCATGGCTTGAAGTCATTTACCACTGTATAGTACAAAGCTATATCTGCCTTCCTTCCTAGAAAACATTTATAGAACAATTTAAAAAAAAGTTGTCTTCTGTATTTGACTATGACCTGCTTGGGTGAAATTTGGAATTACAATTACTTGAGTATCTGGCTGTAACGATCAAGGTTCAGGTTTAGAGTCGCTGAAACAGCAATACAGGTCCTGACAGGATCAACAGTGGTAATCCAGAGGGAGTAATCAGAAGCGTAGTCCAGTAACAAGGGTAGGACAAAAAGCCAAAGGTATCAGATACAGGGGAAGATGAAGTGTAGTCCAGTAGTCAGCAGCCAAGGGTCGATACACGGATGATAATAACAAAGGAACAGATAAGCAAAAGCAGCAGAGCAAGATATCGGCAGGAGCACAATATTCTGGCAAGGAGGAAGTGCAGAGACATGGTTCATAAAGGAAGTTCTAGGGAGGGGTCTGGAGTTCTGAGTTCAACAAGAACTAGGTTTCATTCTAGTTTGTCCTAGGAATCCAACATGGTGTAAAGGCAGACTATCAGGTGGCTCAGCAGACAGAGTTGCAGCCAGTCACCCAAGCATCCCTGGGATCCTGACACTGGCTAATCACAAACTAGTTGCATACTTTGAACATACACCAAGTTCTTTGTATAGAAAGCTATGTATTGGGAGCATCTACCTCAACTGCCAGTACTATGGTCCAAAGGTGAGCAATTGGATCAGGACCAAATTTGAAGGTCAAACGTAAGGTATGGATTGGCCGAACATCAAGCAGTGGTTGAGTGGACAGGTGCATGCAGAGCATCTCACTCTGAATATAATACAAGAAAAAGTCAGCACACCACCCATATCCAATATCAACTTGAACCTATTTGAGGTTTAACATGCACTTTTACGCTTCCAAGGTATGCTTTTTTTTAGGGCGCGGGTACGGACCGAAACGCATAAGTTTGGAAATGCATTAAAACCCCAATAAAGTTCAAGGTGATGTTGGAAATGGATGGTTTGAAAGTCAAACTTACTCAAGTAGTTCCCCACATGAACCCCCATGCCTCTATGTAACATCAGTGGACATTGTTGACCTGAAGGAACATGGAAGATGTCATAGAGAACATTCCAAAATATTTCCGGCCCTTTCCTTGTAAATGTAAATAACGGCTTCGTAGGAAGTGGTCTCAGCTTTTAAAATATCCTGTATGTTTAGGTCACTCCTCTGTGTGTTGTCTATAAACCTGAAATGTAGTTGAAAGCTCATAGAACGGTTTCTTAAGGTGCAATAAACGTGTGTTTCACCCTTCATCAATGTGTTGTCTGTAACTTGACCTGAAGGTTTTCCAGATTTCTGGGTACAATCCTTTTAAAGATGTTTTATTTTTCATACCTAACACCTATAGCTAGGACAATCAATGATAGAAAAAATCCGGGATCGACCCTCCAACTGTGTGACGTCCCCGCCACGGGCACTTTGGATGATGTGTCACAAGTGCCCAGTCCCGTGGGATTTTGATGGCACCTTCACATCTGCAGGACGTAATGTAATCAATCAAACCAGTGGCAGTTTTATAAAATTACAGCTCCATCATTAAAATGATGCCTGTTTGGCGCCCAGGGTTATCATTCCCTCGACCTTATGGGGCAGGGTGGTAGTGGTATCTGACCCGGGAGATGCAGTACCAGTGTCTGACCAGTGGAGGTGATAGCAGTGTCAGTAGCTAAGGATGCTGGTAAAGCTGTTAGAAGCAGTATTCCGCCGGTTGGTGCCCGAAGGTGCAAACCCCACCCCTCTTCAGTCACATCTCTTGAATTAAGCTCCTCTTCCCCACTGGATGATGTCAGTATGGGCAAACGCCCTGGGAAACTGCCCATGTCTAAAATGGTTACTGGTCTTCATCATAGCATGCTGACACAGGAAACTTCATCATTCATATAGACACCTGAATTCCACTTGTAGAAGTCCACATATACCCCATCCCAAAGGACTACAGGTAACGATCAAGCAATCTGAACATATACTCTCACAGGGCTCCCAGCTGATCCATGTAAGGGTAAAATCTGACAAGAGAAAAGCCCTGTGTGACAGCTGGAATATGACTATGAAAGGTTGACATTTGGACTGCTGGTAGTCTCAGGGGTTAGTTACTAAGCTGTGTGGGTGTGGTTTCTATGCTCACAAATGAATGTTAAAGTGGCAGGAGACCCCACCTGTCGGGTTCTCTCTATTCTCTCTTGAATCTTCCTGGTCTTCCTTGTTCCTGCCAGCCTAGCTAATTACCATGATCCTTGACACCTGCTACTTCCCCTATAAAGCCCAACCCTCTGCAATCTACCCTTGCTGATTATTGTGCTCCTGAGCTTTAAACGTGCTTCATCTTCTCCACTCCTCTGCTACAACCGATTTACCGCTGCTGACCTTGGAACTGCCTTCGACTACTCTACTGCCTTATCCCTGACTACTGTCTTCATTTACTGCTGCCAACTCGGATTGTCTGACTATGCTTATTGCCGCCTGCCTGGACCTACTGCCTGTTACCTGACTTCGCCTTTGATCTATCTAGCTACTTGCTGCGTCCTGCGGTCCATGTCACTGGGCTTCTCTCCACTCTCCAGCCTCAGTGTCCTCAGACTCAGGTGAACCTACGGACCTAACACCACCAGTGGCAGGAGACCGCACCATACTATTGTCCTGAAGAAGTGGTGAGAGGGCCACAAAAACGTGTCGACAAGAGCTTTTTATCACAATTTTCATCATATTTTTAGTGTTGTTTTAATCTACCTTAAAATAACACAAGGAATTATGTACAAATAACGGGCACCTCCATAAGTCCTTTTTGCTTTTTTGGGAAACCCACAACCACATCTATATTTCCTTGAGGTTGGTCATCAAGTTGGCTTCAGGTCATTGTCTTGCCGGAAGGTGACCCTCCATACCAGCAGGTTTTACTCAAGAATATCCCAGAATATAGTACCAAATCGACTTGGACCAGTTTCCCAGTCCCTGCTGCTGAAAAACTCCCCCACAGCATGATGCTGCCATTATGGCGATGATGTTCTTGTGGTGACGGGATGTGTTGGGTTTTCGACAGACATGGCGGTTTCCTTGGTGGCCCAGACCTCATTCTCATCTGACTAGAGCACCTTCCTCTCTTCCTGGCTACTCTTCCATAATGTAATGCACCTGGGCACACAATCCCTACCAACACCAGATCCTCATTAATAGAGATATTTCGCCGATTTCAAGTTAATTGCAAAGCCTCTGAACATGGTATCAACACCAAACTTGCTGAAGGCAAGGCAGAAGGGTTGGGGTATACTCCAAAAAAGTATGTCTCTAGCACAAATAGTTTTTGCACAAATGAGGTTCAAAGTCAAGTCATAATTTCGAAAATCTGAATTTTGACTTTATTTTTGAACTTAATGTATGCAAAAACTACATGTGCTAGAGCAAAACTTTTTTTTTCAAATGTTCCCACAACCCTTCTCTACATCTCCAGCAAGTTTGGTGATAATATCTTGTTCAGGGGCTTTGCAATTAGCTCACAAATTTAGCAAGTCGAAAAATTTGACCATCTCTACGTCATTAACATGCAGTGCTTTGTTTTAAAGTGTGCTATATGCAATCTCAGCCCTCCCACCTTTGCCGGCGGACCCAGAAAGATCGGTGGGAATGCCAATACAGAGGGACGCAGTGGGCTCCCTCCGGACAGATGATTATGTCCGAGTTTAGTTCGGGGTTAGTATTGTTAATAAACAAACTTACCCCAAACTAACCGCCCAGTAGGTTACATGGGCAGATTGCCCAGCCACCTGGCATTATAGGATTGGTAAATAGGGATGGACCGAACTGTTCGCCGGAGAACAGTTCGGCGGCGAACGGAGGAAGAATCTTTTCACTACAAGACCGGGCATGCAGCCGGTCTTGTAGTGAAAAATCCGGCTTGGAGCAGGAAGTGACGTCAGTGACGTCACATCCTGCGCCCGCAACCAGGAACTATGCGTTGTCACTGACGTCACATCCGGTTTTTCCGATTCAAATTCCCCGCCTAGAGGCGGGGAATTTGAATGTGTCCGTGAACAGGGCGGACAGCGGACTTATTTAAAAGTCCGACCCGCCCGTTCGCGGACAGTAAATGGCGATGTTCGCCCATTTATTGGCCCATTTATTGGCAATGTTCGCTCTATTGGTAAACAAGTAGAAGGTGAATCTCCTGCAGCAACTTGCCCTGCAGCAAGACAGAAGAGCCCCTTAACTATACTATACAGTAGATCCGGTATTTACTTACATCGAGGATTCCAGTCCAGTACTGGACACGAGGGAGCCCCAGCCAACTGGTCTAAACACATACCCTTTTACTCATATATACCACTTGAAGATATTTATTTATACAATAGACCTCTCTACTCCTATAAAAGATCTGAACAGGTTGTGTTGGTCTGCTTGGCTGCTGTGTCCTGGCTTGGCCCCTCGTTCTCTGCCTGTTAGGGCCCCTTAGGGGGCTGTTGGTTGTTGTCTCCTCTGACTGACTTTTTATAATAAACCATTTGGATAAAGATACCCCCTGATGAAGTACATATACGAAACGCGCGTTGGGGTGGACCCTATTTTAGGATCCCTTGTCCTGACCAATCTTTTGGACTACATTTTATTATTTATAACCACCGACATATATTATGTCATACTGTATGGACTGCTATATCCCATCTGTGCACCATATCCTGGTCAGCCAACAATGATATGCTCTGTGTTTTTAACCTGATTTTTGTTTATTAAACATGTTCTAGATGTTTTATCTTTACACATTTTCTATGTTCTTTTACTGTTATTGACAAAACGAGATACTCTCTCATATTCAAAAAGCCAACATCCCAAAATATAATACAGAAAACAGAGAACGAAAATTTCCCTGGAAAAGAATTTCCAGGGCAAGGGGACTTTAGTGGCTTAAGCAATGGGTACGTGGGTACATAAGTTAAAACAATTTTTATTTCAACCAACACCCTTTGATCATAGGAGTGTTGTAACAAACATATAGGACAACAGAAGCAAGTATAAAATCATATATACACACAGCATGGATCCAATGGATACATCAACATAAAAAAGAGGTCACACGCCAAGAGCTCAGATGTTCGAGCTTGGTCTACTCGGTTGATGGATAAGGAGGTAGACCACATCCAAGGATGGTGGTAGCCAACCCGACGTACGTTTCGTCTACAGACTTCCTCAGGGGAATGGCCAATTGGATGGTATAGGATCTAAATATAAAAGAGGGGTGGACTTACAATAGTCCCAAACAATCTAGTATCGGAGAAGAGAGGGTTGCTGAAGATTAGTACTAATTATTTTAGTACTTACTTATTATTTAATTCCTCCTAGAACCTTACCTGATTACTAAGCGCGCCTGGCGGTCTCTACTGTGCATCTCCGTTCTGGAGGTGAGGGCCCTTCGCCCAGCAGTGCATGTGCCTGTATCAACCTCTCAGCCTGACACCTTGAATATCGCCAGAATAAAGTCCCTGATGCCCCAGATGTGCCCATTTGCAGTAACCCTTTCTTTCCTGGTGTGATTTTATCACACCAGGTTAGAGAGGGTTAAGTGCAAATGGGAACATCTGGGGCATCAGGGACTTTTTATTTTGGCGATATTTAGTACATAGCAGCATAGTTTTCTGTCCTAATTTTTGAGGTTTTTTTTCATTATTTTTATTTTTAAAAAAATTATTTTATTTTACATAATTGTTTGTTTCAAACATTATTATAGTCAGGATGTCTATTGGACCCTTGTACGGACAGATTTTGGGAAGTTACAGGCCTACAACATTAAGAAAAATTTACCATTGAAGTCTATGGTGCACTTTTGGTACAGAAATCTAGACCTCAGCAGTGCGCTAGGGAGGTTAAAGTCCCCGTGCCTTTGGAATTATTCCAGGGGGAATTGCTTCTGGGTTTGGGTTTCTTTCCCATTGCCCAGTAAATACCGGATCTATATATTTGGGATGTTGGCCACTGTACTTTGAAAATGCGATTTTTTGGTAACATATACTATACAGTAGTTCGACCAAAACGAATTCCTCCACCAGAGTGGAGAGACATGCCTTGGTCAGTAAGTAAACCCAGTTGTATGTAGTTTACAACATATGATGGGTTGATGGGTGGTTCTCTATTGGCAGGTTAGTTGTGGCACCATAATTTACACACATGTTAAAAATCAGTGCGTAGTGGCACCCTTTACCAGGAGACCGAAATGTCTTACTGGTACACCAAAAAGTGGGACTTTATAAATGGCAATAGATCATATGGGTTAACAATTAGATTATTAACCTCTGCGTAAAGCAATGTATGAAATCGTAAATCACGCGTACAGAAACAGTAAATCAAAGTAAATAATACGTTATAGGTGTTAGGTTGACATCAATATATACATCTCACGTTACAGGTCCTGTACATCACTTTTGGATAAACATCAATATATATAAATCTCGACGCGTTTCACGGTTACTAGTCGCTTCCTCAGAAGAATATTGATGAAATCTATGAATATGGAATCAGAAGTTATTAGTGTCAAATAAACAGTAGTCTATATACATGTAGTCAATTTATTGGATTATGTATATATAGTAAATCTAGGGGAATAAGTTTGCATACCTTTAGTTCGGTGGTGCACCTGCCATGAGGGTTATCCTCCACCCTGCAGAGGGGCATAAGGGGCAGGGGGCTCCCAGGGATGCGAGGCAGGGACCCGAGGTCTATTCCGGGGAACGCGGAGCTCGAGCAGCACTGGGCTCCTATGCCAGAGCCATTTCTCAGTGTGAGCACAGGTGTGTAGACCAGTACTTTATAGGATTAGTTGTCAATCTAAAAAAATGTATATTGTGCATTATGGACTAAAATAAGTGTGGATAGTAAGCATAAATGTCCACCTCCCTATTTTATGCTACCAAGTCTATACAAAGATAGAGACACCCTATGTAATATAGTGTGGGCACAAATAGGTGCATTTGTTTGTTTTATGATTGTGTGTGTGCAGTGAGCAGTGAGATTAATAATAATAACACTTTGGAGAATAGTTGTGGCGCCATGTTCTTTCATTTGAAGATTATGGATGAGGCCTGCTCTTTCAAGTCTTGGAGACACGCCAGCTGGTGACCTGTGGATGGAGACATCAGAGGCTCATTCAGGAAACGATAGGTCCATCTGCAGCAGAATCTACCATGCAGGAGGCTGATGCAGAGGACAGTGAGGAAGACCACCCTACATATGGGGTGAGTACCACACACCATCTGCTGGTACTCATCTGAGGAGCTCACTAATAAAGTTATGTGCACCCCTGTTAACACATATGCACATGCTAATATTTTTTTATATACATATCTATATTTTTCTAATATCACTTCACATACTGAGACTGTATAGTGCAGATCCATCACATAAAAGTTTAAGATTTAAATAAACACAATTTAACTAACAGGTTGGAATGTAACAAAATAGATAACATGCCAAGGGGGGTGAATACTTTTGCCAGACACTGTAGGCGGGCAGAGGCGAGCAATGGCGGCTGCTGAAGGTCAGATCTGGAAGTCCCAGACGTATGATCCAGGTAGCAGATGTAACACTGTAATCAGAGAGCTGAAGGTCAGTCGGTGAATAGGACTTCCAGGAATCATCTCACCGTAAATCTAGGGTCCCCATCCTCGAGACAGTCAAGGTGATGGTCACGTTATCATTTACATAACAAGCTGAAATCGGCGTCTGTCACATCTCGTGTAATTAAGAACAAAGAACATTTGGAGCTTCTACTACATCACTTGGATTATTCGGGATCCTCAGGTGACATTTTGCTCAGGGTCGCAGAAACTTCAGCTTCGTTGACATTTAAAGGTTCATCACGAGGACTGTCCTAAGCCTGCTGGGTAGTGAACGCTCTAAAGGAACACAACAGTCCACACTGAAAAGTAAAGCAAAACATGGATTCTATAGTCCGCAGTCATTGGGGGTCTTTGAAGGTGGACAGTCCCATTGAGGTTCATATGGTCGTAAGACCTATCTTTGGGTGGCCTTCTATGGGGTCAACAAAGAGAGACCAATGTCTATGTCAGTGGTTTCCAAACTGGGGGGCATGAAGGTATTCCACGGGGGGCACAGTCCCTCATTCTAAATCTGTATTTGAAGGATGGGGAA
>CM070041.1:3316147-3328408 GCA_036250615.1 Ptychadena robeensis
GCCCGTCGGCCAGATTAAAATCCGGCCGTTTATCGGCATGTGTATGGCCGGCATTAGTTCCACTCTTTACTTATCTCAGGTTCTTATCTCCCTCTAGACTCAAACCATATTGTTTCCCTGGCACATGTGTTCCTCATGAAACACAATCCGTCTGTGGATTTAAACATATCGCCGGCATCAGCTGGGATCCGTCCTCTGAGCGCTGATTGCCGATGTTAGCCGGGTTGTTCTGGACGACCTCCTTGTCAAAGGCGATCATTGGGAATAGCCGAAAATTCCAGCTCACCTTTTCAAAAAAAATTAGCGTCTGTCAAAAAAATCTAGATAAAATTGATTAAAAGTGAAAGGAACATATGTTTCGGCTTCACAAGTTCCATACATGTATAATTTGCGAATTTAGCCATACTTTATGTAATAAGGGATTGCAGGCCGTATCAGAGGAGCCTCCGCAGCAGGCAGTATGGTATGTCCCCCCTCTCTGGCGGAGGGATCCGTTCCTGCCATACACTCAAACGGCATCCCCAGCATCCCTGTGACCGTGCACAGAAAAGTACAGTCGTGTCCTTTGTGTATGACCCTTGGCTTGTTTTCTAGATCACCCAATGATGCATGTTAATAGGTAGTGATCAGCAGCACATTTCTCGAATATTCTACAAATATTCCAAGTAAAGTTGTGAAATTCGAGATCTCCTGTCCATTATAGTTCGGAAGCGGCGGCAGTTGTAATACGATTTATTGCAATGTGTGTTGTCACGGCAACATCTAGTAGCAGAATGTGAGATTGTAGGCGAAAATGTGAAATTACATTAGACAACACTAAGAAGTAAGTTTGCGAATTCTTCGTGAATATCGGCAGTTGTTCATGTGAATATTGTTTGCGCAATTCGTGCTACTTTCCCCAGAATCTCGAATATTCGAGATTACAATTAAATAGCGCTATATACGAGATCTTCGTATTCCTAAAATTCATAGTGATTGTTTGCCCAGCCAAATCACAATTAACTACTAAAGATAGCCATGCACGCATTGATTTGCACGTTATCGATGAGCGATCGTTTGCAGCGCGGTGACGCAAAAATTTATATGCACCACTAGGTAATCGATCCCTGTCCGATTCATTACATGGGAATCGGGGGTCCCCATCCAAAGTAATGGAGATAGAACAGGGATTTACCAACATGTCAGATCGACAATTTCTTTGACCGGGATCGCTCCAGGTGGTCAGCATTCGATTCGTGAATGATCAGTTGTCGCAAAAACCTGCACGACCGTTCTGGAATTAAACAAAAAATCGATCCAATGGTGTTTGACAAAGAGCTGCCGCTTGAAACGTGTCCCATTGATTTGGCTGAGCCCTCGGGAATCTGTAACCAGCAAGTGGTGGCATCCATCACCAGGAAGTGACGTCATCCTGTTAACCACATGGCACAAAGCGTTCACTCCTTGGTGTGAGTACTTTACTTTGTTGCATTAGGTTGTGCACCTTGTATACTTGTTCCCAATTGTACCCTGGTGACAGGAAACATGGCTGGTAGTAGATATAAAATGTAGCCATGTCTCTGTAGAAAAGGATGACATTCTCTTAATTGTCTCTTAATTGTCCACCGTGGGAGTCAGGATCCAGAGAGGGGGGCAACCAGACAGGCAGCACACATTGACAACCAAACAGGGATATGGTGAACAAACAGGTTTATTGTGAAATTACTGCAAACAAAACAAGACTTTGCAGATCCAAATGCAGGGAGGCAAGAGTTCGGAGTTCAGATTGTACAGAATACAGGATGAGGTACAGATTGCAGATCAGATGTCCAGGAAAAGTTGAATGCTCAGCAAGCGTGTGTGAGCGAGGCACACCTATATAGCCCTCAAGCTAACGAGGCAGGTGTCCTCAACCCAGTCCACACTTGCAGGGAGCCACCTGCTGGTGACTAGGGATACAACCCAGGTAAGGGCAAGCAAAGTGCCACCAACGCTGGTACAGCCGAGGTCCTCACAATGGGCCACCATATCCTAAACAACAGACATGGACTGTCCTGCTTAAGCGACATTTAAGCAATAGCATTCAACATGCAAAGTGTGGCACACGGTGATAGACGGTTATACATATGAGCAGTATGGGTGGATGACGTTACCCCCCATCTACAATGCTGCTCTTATGTAAAACCGCCACTGCTCACGCTGTTTGTAAAAAGTTTGGACGCCCCTGGTTTAGAGGCGCCACCAATACAAAAGGTTGGGACACAGGAATATGACACCGCCAAGAGTGTCAGATGCCAAACCTGCAGCCCTGGAACAAACATATGAGATATCGATTGCAACCAATAATATGTTCCCGATTTTATAGTCTGATTATTACTAAAGTGGATTATATTTGTTTTACAATATTACTGGTCATTACATATTTGTCCTCTCCATGGACCTCAGTCTTGTGATCATCATGTTACTTAAACAGCTGTGGCCCTCAGTAACGGCCCGGGGCCAATTGGCGTAGCTCCTGGTCATGTGATTACAATGACAACCAGTCAAGGTGGATGCAGTTACAAAGCTTTTAGTAAATCAGACATGTCTGTCTTTGTAGCTCTGCCCCCCCCCCCCCCATTGTGCCGGAGCAATCTCAATAATGAACAATCGTTTGATTAATTCTGTTACAGCAAAAATCCAAGGTGGAACCTATTCTGCAATATTTACACAAGATGGAACAATGAATAATTAGAGGAATGCTTGTAAAACATAAATCAACCATTCCTACAATGCAGACACCTCATTGGTTGTCAGTAGAGAGTATCAACACCTGCAGACAGGTAAAGGTAATGTGAACCCACCCCCTCGGGTCCCAGCCAAAGACTGCGCTTAGTACAGGGGGACCTTACTAAAGGGGGACTCGGATGGGGGGGGGGGGCGGTACAGGGGGACCCGGAGCCGAGAACGCAGTGGAGACATGCTGGCACACAAAGGGTGCATGGCCGATTTTTACCCAATATTTCCACCGATTCGTCTTCAACTCTTAACTTTAGTCCACACAGTCCAATGCTGTAGCAGTAACTTGAAAGGGCCGACAGACTAACCAGACTGCCTAACCCACATGGGGAAGTGGGTATCAAGGCCAGGAGTGGGCGGTACTAGCGTGACCCAGAAGTGGAAGTGGGCCGCATATACTGGAACAAAACAGGCAGTCCGTCCTCTTATATGAACCAGTAAATGAGGGCCAGCGGCCACCCCACCAGAATGCTGGTACGATGCTGCTGCGAGGGCGGCTGGAAGTACTGCGTCCGGGGGTAATTGGGGCTTGCAGGAACAATGCGTGCTGTTCTGCTCTCTGGCTGCATGCACGCCAGAATAAACGGGTGTGGGAGATAGATCTGGGTAAGGATAAGTCACCCAGTTACAGCATCTCCATCAGGTCCTTCCTCACTGAGCCCTGCTTCGGGGGCCAACCCTTCCCTTAAACAGACTCCTGGTCCCGGGGGAACATGGGTAGCCGTCTTTAAGGGGACACTACCCCCACCTTGTGATTCGCTATCACTACAGTTGTTGTGCAGTTTTTGTTTCTGGGTCCTGGGCTCTGGAATGGGAGGGAAGGAACTGACCCATTCCAGGTACACACACCAGAGTTTACACCTGATGAAAGTCAGCTGGGTGTGTTTCCACAAAAGGAGCTGGGACCACTGAGTCAGGGCTCCTGGATGCAGTTGGTACTATGATACCAAGGGAGTGTGTGGCCCAGGATTTTAAACCATTCTGAAGCGTTCTCCCCGAGTTTAACTCGGGCATGAGTTTCATGCATCATGAAAACTCAGCCCCAGTTAACTAGAGCAAACGCTCTTAGGTCTCGCCGTCTTCTTACGGCGGGCGGGAGCATCGGCATGTATGCCAGATTGACTTCCGGGTCCGCCCCCGTTCGCGTCAACCGGTGACACGAAGGTTAAGAGGTAGCAGAAATTGCGGACGCAGCATTATTTGCTCCGCCGCACGATTGCCCGTGGCAACGTTATGAAAAAACCATGTGCCAAGGGCGAAAACGTCAGGAGTTAAAACTATTTGATCCGGCTTTCTGAAAGCCAAAAGGGAAGAGTCTCTGCTGGTATGTGTGCAAAGTCAGGTGGCTTGGCATTGTTTTTGGCATATAACCCCTTCGAGGGTTAATCCAGTTTGGACTGTGTGGACAGGAGCCCTCAAAATATTCCAGGCAGCCCTCAAAAAAATTCCAACCCGTGTGGATTGATGTTTTGACGAGAAAACACATATGAAGCTGAACCCCCACAGTAGTTTCAGAAACAAGTCAAACTCATAGCCCGCAAAAAGATTTTCATATATGTGGCTTTCGAGCTATACGGGTCAAGAATATCAGCACAATGGCAGACCACCTCCGAGCATTGACTCCTCAATACCGTTCACACATGAATAACCCAGTCCAAGGCATCCCATTTCCCATTCCCTCGCCCCCACAATCAATTTGGCTCGGCCTCTTGACCTAAACTCATACCCGCTTCCTCTCTCTCCAGTCTTACTAATAAAAAGAAAATGAAGGCAAATATAAATAATAAGAAACGACCGTTCCCCGCCACGTCCTGGAGATAGCGTCAACAGGAGGGGTTGTTGGAAAAGGGAAATTGTTCTATATCAGCCATACGTGTTAGATTCACGACCTGCCGCCAACTTGAATTGCCTTTAGTTGTCGCTGATGGAAAACTGAGGAACAGCCACTGTCGCCGTGATTGACGCTTACTCCAATGAATCAGAACGCGCGTTGGGGCCACCGAGCAGCACATATTAAACTGGAAAACAAGAATATATCACCGGCCTTTTATAGAGATGTATTGCTCTTGCCTGGCCTACATAAATGATTGGGCCTCCTTCTTTCTTTTTTTTTTTTTTTACTTTTCCAAGGACTATAATATAAAAATAAGCTAAGGGTTTAGAAAATTATGCTGCCCTTCTTTGACACAATTAGATATATACATGACTGGTTTTAAAACATTTCATATGCCGCTATCTACTGCGCTCTGAAAACATACTGACGAGAATAGGCTTGCCTCCATAATGCTATGACTGTACCTAGGCACAATATAGATATGCCAAAACTGATCCAAAATCCAAAATAAGAGTTAGATACCTTACTTACGATGTCCAAGTCTAGTGGCCCTTCCTGTTCATTGTGGAAACATCACCTCCTCCTGCCCAAATGTTGGAACATCCATCTACTCTTCCAATGCATGGAATATCATCATCATGTCCATGACTGGAAACCATCACCTCTTGTCCACTGCTGGAACATCACCTCCTGTTCATAGTAAAAAACATCACCTCCTGGAATGTTCCACCTCCCATGTCGATACTATACATCACCTCCTGTCCATGCTGAATGTCAACCTCTTTGTCCATCGATGGAATGTCACCATCCTGTCCATGCTAGAATGTCACCTCCTGTTCATGGTAACATCACCTCCAAGTCCATGCTGGAACATCACACTCTTGTCCATGCATGGAAACATCACCTCCTGTTCATGGTTGAATGAAAACAATCACTCTCTGGAAATGTCAACCTCCATGTCCATGCTGGTGAATCGACCATTCTCCTGTCCATGCTAGAATGCTCACCTCCTTGTTTATAGTGAAACAATCAAACCTCCTAAGGAATGTTCACCTCAAGTCACATGCTCGAACATATCCCTCTCCATGTCCATGCTGGAACATCCCCTCCATGTTCCATGCTGGAACATCCCCTCCTGTCCATTGCTAGATCGTTCACCCTCTTGTTCATGGTGGACATCACCTCCATACATCCACATCCTATCTAACATAGCACAGGGGTGTCAAACCAACCACACAGGGGCAACCAAAAATAGACAAAAATTACAGGCAAAACATTGAATATTAAATGAAAGAAATATCTACCACTGAGGTTTTCCTTCTATACCAGATATAATGATGAAGCATGTTCTTATGAAACAAACTTGAAATTAAAAACACTCTCATAAGACGGTTTGTTCCCAGGGCTGTAGGCATCCTGTCAGGGTGTACCCAACGCTGGAGCAGCACACTGATCACTTAGACCCATTAGAAACACTTCCAAGCCCAGAGACTAACTAAGAAAGACTTACTTCTACCCCTGGTTTAGCTCCCATCCTGAAAGCACAAATGTGATTTACCACCTGTTTCCTCAAGGAGCGTGAGGTATGTGTGGCCTGAGCTGTTTCTTTTTTTTATCTCCCCGATTGTATGTTTCTTTTTTAATTATTTATAGGACATTTAAATAGATTTTACATATATGCACAAAGACAAACCTCTGGTCCAGCCCCTCTGTTCATATTAAGAATCTACAATTCATGTAGACCAAGGGGCCGTTCCTTGCCTGTCTACAACTCTGGGCGATCAACCACATCTCCTGGGAGATGTTAAACCAGTGTCAGGCCAGGGTGTCAACAATGGTGTCAGACTGGAAGGGGTGTGGTACGCAGTTGTTGACCAGGGGGTGCGTAGTAGTGTTGTAGGATGGGGGTTTCAACAGGTTTGTGCCCACAGCTATGAGGGACACTGTAGAGGCAGTGCTCGAAGACACAGCCTGGCCACTCTTCAGCATCACACCCCTGTTGGCTTTGAAACTGAGCTCCTCTCCCCGCTTGATGATTGTCGGGTGGTGCCCATCGGTACCCTCATAGCAAACCACCCCATGTTTGCCCCATGCCTCTCAAACCACCACTAATCATACACTATGCCTAGCGTGCCCAGATCATTTGGCTATACAATTTCTAGATTATGGACTTTTACAACCAATATTATCCAACTGGAGGAACTCTCGGGCTATTTGTTCCACCAATAGGCAACTCAGACACCTAAAACCCATCGGCCAATGGAGTGCGTCAATGTTGATTTCCGGTTTAAAAGATCTGGAAGGTTTCAAGTGCGACGTCGGAGAGTGACGCTCTTAAATGAAAGTTCAACTCTGCTAAGTGCAAGCACTCGGTAAACCATGGCAAACCCGGCGATCAAACTTGGATGACTTACACCGTAGAACTGATAAAAAAAACGCGTCGGGAGTTAATATATTCTTAACACCTCGCGGCTGATTTATAAAGATAAAACCGTGGATCCTCTCTGACACCATCAACAAAAACTAACCAGTCGCTTGAACTCCCATTACATAATCAAAGCCGTGTCTTACATAAACATATTTGTCGATCGGTTCCCTTTCGTTCAGGATCTGAAGCTTTTGAATGTATATTGTACGAGGTACCGAGCGCGGCAGACAGAACATCAGCTTAAATAATTTACGCCGGCTTGTTTAGAGCGGATGAAGAAGACACGCAGCTTAGTAATGATCCAGCCAGCTGCCAAACAAACCCCCCACCAGACCCCAGTCTGGTGCCGATACAACGAGACAAAATTATCGCCTCAACATGTCACATCGCTGAGATCCAAAAAAGATCACACAAAGGGTTAAATCTTATGATTTTTTTTTTTTTTTTTACAATTAAAAAAAAAATAATTGACATCATTTTTTCCATTATCCATATATAAATCTTTCTTTTTTAAAACAATTAAGCTAAGACATACACGGGTCGATACCCGTGCACGGCATGCGGAAATCTGGACACAGACTGCTACCAGAGATGGTTCTCCCCCATGCACTGTGCAAGAGCATCATTTTTGCTCCGCCCCACTTGCATTGTGTCATCCAGCTGACAGGCAGAGACCTAGCAAGGGGGCGGAGACCGAACACAGTCTGTTCTGCACAGAGAGGGGACAGAGCCCCTCCTCTGAGTGCATGTCACTGTGTCCAGAATCCGCGTCTCTGTCGCGCACGGGTATCGACCACAGTTATTGTCTAGCTTGACTTTGTTAAAAAAAAATATTACTTATAGAGAACAGGATCAATCGACAGCTTTGTCACATTCGATCTGCTCATTGATCGTAGCGGACAAATTGAAAACCGTGTAACACAACCCTAAACAGGTATATAGGTTTGATGGCAGCCAGACGTTACATTAGTACCAATGGGCTGAGAAAACCATTGCCCCTCCATTAAAACATTGATAGTCTATAGCGTGTCACCCATTTTACCCCACCTCTTCGGCTATCACCGATGACCACCATACATCGGTGGCTCTGCATATTCAAAAATGTTGCATCGATATAGAGCAATATTGAGGTTCTCCCAATCACCCCTCCTTGTAGCGGTTGGTACGAACCCAAACAATGGACAAATTTGGTGGGTCTCATACCGCTAGGGAGGTTTTAACTGGCACTAGAAAGGAATGCATAGAAAAAAAAATAATTTTATTAGTCATTTTAAGACTCCACTCCACAGCCCCTCCTCTCTCCATGCTTCTGATATGCGTGATGTGACGCCCCCACGAAACTCACCGCAGAGATTAGGGTAAATCTCTAATCTCAGCTCTGCATTAAACACAATATGACAAAATGTTCACCATAGAAACCATTCCATTCTAAACGCCCCCCGTGCCACTCGTGAGATTGCACCTTGTGTAACCCTCGACAAGCATGGCAGATTAAAGATGCGAAATCTCTCATATGATTCACCGGAAACAGCAGGTAAGTAATAATTTTAAGATTGTGGAGTGCCAACGCCAGACATATACCAGCCTCAGAGGAGGTATTCAAATCTAACATATTACATTTATATACTGTTTAGATTTGAAGTTTACATCCACATTTACAACATATGTTTTTCTGCAGGGGGAAAGAGGAACCCCACATGCCAGAGTTCAACCTCTCTTCCCCAAAATTGCAGCAAGATAAAACATGGTTTTCAGGCAACACGGTTGCACTGACAGTATTGCTGGGTAGTCTTACACCGCGTTTTTCCATGAAGACAGAATAAAAATTCGATGACATCTGTGTGGTATCAGGGTGTGGGGGGGGGTCAACTTACAATGAAACAGGGGGAATCCAGAGGGGGAAATCAAAATGGCACAGGCAACTCAAGCGGGGGGATTACCATTTTAGTAACTCCATTTCTGATCCTCCTGGTCATTGTGATTGCCCCCTCTGATCCCCCCTGTCCAGAGTTACAGTAGCGTATTCTCAGCGGGAGGGGCCTTATTTTCAGGGGGATGCCTTATATTTCAGCATTGAGAGCAAAAATTGTAAGGGTGCCTTATTTTTCTATTATTCTTATCCCCGTAATTCTTTGTATACTACTTACTCTACTCCTGACCAAAAAAGAATAGATAAAGAGTAGAGTAGAACCCCCATGTAGAAGCCCCAAACAGGAGACGAAACGCATAGAGAGAAAAGGAACCACTCTCACCACAGGACACCTAATGGACTACCTTCTGAATGACTAACAAGTTATTTGGGGGGGGGTGTGGAGCTGGTTCATCCTCGATCCCCTTTTCTCTGTTTGCGGGTTTTGGGGACCTGAGGGAGATACAGGTGTTTTGTTTATATTGAGATGTACACTCACCGGCCACTTTATTAGGCGCACCTGTCTAACTGCTCGTTGACGCAAATATGCAAAAATGCATTAAGGCATGGTGACATGGTCAAGACGAACCGCTGCAGTTCAATCCGAGCTTCAGAATGGGGAAGAAAGGTGATGGAAGTGACTTTGAACGTGGTGTGGTTGTTGGTGCCAGGCAGGCCGGTCGAAGTATTTCAGAAACTGCTGATCTTCTGGGATTTTCACGCACAACCATCTCTAGGGTTTACAGAGAATGGTCCGAGAAAGGGAACACGTCCAGTGAGCGGCGGTTCTGTGGGCGCAAATGCCTTGCTGATGCCAGAGGTCAGAGGAGAATGGCCAGAGTGGTTCCAGCTGATAGAAAGGCAACAGTAACTCAAATAACCAAGGTATGCAGAAGAGCGTCTCTGAATGCACAACATGTCCAACCTTGAGGCAGATGGGCTACAGCAGCAGAAGACCACACCGGGTGCCACTCCTGTCAGCTAAGAACAGGAAACTGAGGCTACAATTCACACAGGATCACCGAAATTGGACAATAGAGGATTGGAGAGATGTTTCCTGTCTGATGAGTCTGGATTTCTGCTGCGACGGTAGGGTCAGAATTTGGCGTCACATGAGAGCATGGATCCATCCTGCCTTGTATCAGCGGTTCAGGCTGGTGGCGGTGGTGTCATGGTGTGGGAGACATTTTCTTGGCACACTTTGGGCCCCTTAGTAGTAATTGTTGCAATGTCACAACCTACCTGGGTATTGTTGCTGATCATGTCCGTCCCTTTATGACCACAGTGCACCCATCTTCTAATGGCGTCTTCCAGCAGGATAATGCTCCATGTCATAAAGCTCCAATCATCTCACACTGGTTTCTTGAACATGGCAATGACGTCACATGGCCTCCACAGTCACCAGATCTCATCCAATAGAGCACCTTTGGGATGTGGTGGAACGGGAGATTGGCATCATGGATGTGCAGCGGACAATGCTGCAGCAACTGCGTAACGCTATCATGTCACTATGGAGCAACGTCTCTGAGGAACGTTTCCAGGACCTTGTTGTATCTATGCCACGAAGGATGAAGAGGGGGTCCAAACCGGTACTAGCAAGGTGCGTCGTATAAAGTGGCCGGTGATTGTATATGTGGTCCGCATCACCCCACCACGTCCCTCATACTGAGGGTTGAAAGTTTTTAGCACCAAGTTTCTCTCCGCTCCGATAGAAGAGTTCTCCTCCGACAAGCGTCTGATTTATAAGAGCGCGCTATGTTACGAGGTGTAAAGCGAAGGCTGCGGGTCTCCGGGCTGCCATCTTGCCGCTCCCCTGGCAGCTGAGGGTGCATTTTCCGGCGCTCCTTGGCAACATTAAGTCATAAAAGAGATGGATCGCGCAAAGACGAGAGGGCCGGGGAGAAGCCGCGCGGAATCAGTCTCTGTGAAAGACAACCTCGGTACAAAGGGCTCATTAAGATTACAAAGGAGGTCCGGGGGTTGTAATGGAGATGGAGAAGGGAGCGCGGCGTGATGGACGTAATGGGCGCAGCCTGGCAAAGACAGAAAAATCTATACCGCTCACTAATTCAACCCTGACGCAACGTATTCTGCAGAATCCATTCACTGTTGGAGTATTCCGAAATAGAGTTGTTCTTGGATTGGAATCTCGAATTTATATGTAAACATCAGCACTTTGAGAATTTTCACAATGAATTACTTCTATGGCGATTACACTGCAGCTGCTATTTCACTTTCTGCCACTAGGTGTCGCCGTGACAACACACATTACGTTCACAATATGCGCATGTACAAGTGCAGATTTTCGCAATAAATTACTTCTATGAGTGTTGCCTCATATGGTGATTACACTGCAGCTGCTATTTCACATTCTGCCACTAGATGTCACTGTAACAACACATTGCGTTCACAATATTCGCATGTACAAGTGCTGATTTTCTCTATAAAGTTTATAATGACTGGAGATCTTGAAATGTTGAATTTACTGCGAATGTTAGGTGGAAAGTTCACGATATTTTGCGAATACAAATATTGTCTGTGTTGCTCATCACTATACCTAAAGGGTGAACTATGAAATGAAGTGTGGGGATACCGTCATCACGACTGGCCAGTCTTTCCAAGAATCGGCGCACACCCTTTGTGTGCCGGCGTATACATTGGATTGGGACCCATCCAAAGTAATGCAATGCGACCAAAGAAAAACAGACATGTCCATTCTTTTTTCCATTCGATCTTCGGAGCGTCCAGGATCGGTCGCTCCAGGTGGGCAGGTTTGATCCGATTTCACCAGATGGATTGCAGCGAGAGCGCACGGTGGTCGATCGGCCGCGGATCGAATCGTTTATGGGGGAGCGGCTGTCATTGCAATCAGTTTGGAACATTTCCCCTCGATTTCTGTTACATTTCAAAATTCTGGTTTTTGACGCGAATAACGCTGGGTCTACACTATGCCGCCCCAGAAGCCGCGGGTGGCGTTGTGGACACTTCGGCGTGTGCGTGTCCATAGCGTCCACCCGCTGTTTGTATCAGGGCGTATAGGGCGCAGTATTCACCATGTCGGTTAATGTAGTGTATACTTACTATTAGCAAATGGAAACACATCGGGCGCGGTTTCTGTGCATCACACATGTTTCCGGTGCGTCTGCAGGATGCCACTGGATCCACAGCGCCTGGCCGGGCATTGTGAATCTGCTGCCGCGCCACCACCAAAGGTGGTCATGGTATAGACTGGGACGTAATTTCTCATACAGGGACGGCTGCACTGCGTGGTTTTCCCCACCGCCCAGAAAAACTTAATGTAGACGCAGCCTTAAGCCCCCCATACACCTTTAG
>CM070041.1:3360015-3372429 GCA_036250615.1 Ptychadena robeensis
GGAAAGGGGAGAAGACATCTGGGCATCGAAAAACATATCTGATGCCCACATGCCGCCCCGGACATGATGCCGCCCTGGGTTGCCCATGCCTAAAACCGCCACTGCCTACACGGTCACCTGATTTGGATGTAAATACCCTCAAATTAAAGCTGTCAGTCTGCAGTTACAGCACATTGTGTTTCATTCCAAAACCATTGTGGTGGCGTATGGAGCCAACAATGTTAGAGTTGTGACAATGTCCCAGTATTAATGGACCGGACTGTAGGTAGCCATGAAACACACCAGAAGAGGGTTGAGCTGCCCTTAGCTATTGGGTAATGGGTAATGGTTGAAGGTAAGTAGAGATGGGCTTCCATTTATGAGACAACCTTAGTGATAGGGTACCCATGCCTGAGAACAGTGAAGGCCCCCATACACATCTAGATTTTTCATCCAATCAACTTAATTCAATCAATTTTTGTGGTTGATTAAAAATATATGGCAGCCCACATGGTTGGATCAACCAAACCAATTAAAATTGGGAATAAAATTGATTGAAAAGGGATTGGACGTGTTGGAAAATTTTAATTGGTTGTATTGAAATGCATTACACTTCAGTCGATCCTAAAAAAAAGTTTATCAAATATCTGTTACTAAAGTTGGCAAACATACAATCAATCACCAATTTCCCTAGCCCTAAAATATTGATCTTTTTAGGTTGATTGAACAGAAAATCTAGACGTGTATGGGGGGCTTAAACGTCTTCTTTACAGAAAACAAAACCATCCCGCGGGAAGGAAAGTGTTAATTTTTATTGCCTTGAAAACCAAACCAGTCGGTGAGACAGACAGTTGTGCAGTTACAGTTTTTTATCATAACAATTGTCATATAGATGAATTTCCTTTTGTTTGCCACTTGGCATTGGTTTTGCCGTGCTCGGCCTTGGCAGCGCGTCATTGTTAAATACGAGAAAAGAGAATTGTATAGAAATTTATCATTAAACCTTTCTGACGTTTTTCAGCAACAATTTCCCTTTTTATAGAAAAAAAAAAACAGACGTTGGCTATTGCAGATGTGAATTGTGATATTGTGTTTTTGGGATGACGTGCCGCCTATTTCTCCTTGGCGGGAGTGGGGTCACCCTGAGACTGGTTACCTGATTCAGGCAAGCCTTCCTGGATGCATGTCTCCAAGGTCAGTGATCATGGCTGCCCGCGGCGTTTGCCAGTAATGGCTGCCTGGCATAGGTGTTCCCAGGTCTCACATGTGGTGGGGACAGTGTACTCCCTCCTCGGCATGGAGGTCAATGGCAACCCCCCTAGGTTTTCCCCAGGTTTCCTCCCCTAAGCACCGGCGATGTGTTCCGGGAAAAGTGACACCCCCTCCGTCTAATGGCACAACGACCGCACATCCTGCGTCTTTTGTCGAAAAGATCAGCGCTGCAGGTTCATGGAGAATGGGCGGTTATGCCCTATCCCAGCACGGGAACAAACTGTGACCACCCTGAGTTTGGACATTATTCCCAGGAGGTTAAAGTTCCTGAATGTGAGCCGAGGTGTTGAATTTTGCAATTTCCTAAAACTGACTAAATTTAAGAAACCTGGAAAATCCGAATGACCCAAGTATAAGTCTAGGGTGAAAAATGCAGCAGCTAAGAAAGCGTGACACGAGCGGAATGCTCTGGAGGTTAACCAAGGTTTGATTGTGCCCCTGGGAACCTAGGGAGATCGGTGTCCCGGGCACCCCGTCTGAAGGTTGACCCCCCAGTTGACATGTCTGGTCACTCCCAGGGGGAGGGGGGTGGTGCTTGTGAGGTGAGACTCTCTTCCAACCACAACCCCTCCCCTCGGAAAGTATCTCCACTCCCAGGGTGAGAGAGCATTGGGGGGCGGGTCTCCTTTTCGCCTTCTCTCAGTAGTCAGTTTGTCGTAGAGGAGACATCTGGGCATTGGAATTTATTCCCCCCCCCCCACATGATGCCACCCTGGGTAACCACCCAGGTTGCCCATGCCTAAAACCGCCACTGTGTCCGTGGTGTCCATAGGTTTTATTAATCTATGCCTACCACCATTAACCTCCTTGGCATTTGGCCCGAATTAACTTACCTGTCCGCTGGACTCCCCTGGAGATTCTGTGCATCGGCATGTATGCTGATGCTTCTGGATCTGCCCCTGATGAAGCGAAGGGGGCGGGGGTAGGCGGCACCATAGACCTCCATGTAATGGAGGTGGCGGCGCCTTTTCCCAGCACAGCTCCGGCTTCTCCGGTGACGCCAGAGCTGTGCACAGGACCTCCGGACGGGTAGGAAATCATGGCTGAGCATATGGTGCTGCTCCACAATCCCTTATAAAAAAGCGAGCCACGTACGTAACGCCAAGGAGGTTAATAAGGAAAATATTGCACTCACAGTCACAAAGGGGTCAGCCATAAGGGGATCACCAAGGTAAGTGGGCACTACACTGAGCACCAACGTAGGAGGAACATTTACATGCGTATACAGTGCTGCTTGAAGTATGTGACCCTCCCGGACATGGTCACTGTTGTGCAAAAAACATTTAAGAACCTCATTAGACATACATCTAAATCCCAATTTGTAAAGCCCACCTTCCAAATAGTAGACACCACACCAAAAAAAAGAGATATATTTTCATTATTAGTAAACCAAGGAGGTTTATGTCCCAAACTGAAAATCTTACATGTGCATAGTATGTGAACCCTTGTTATTAGTAGCTGTGGCTCCTCCCTTTGCAGCATTACTCCACGATACTAAACGTCCCTGTAACCACTACCAGTCTCTCACATCTGCTTATGGGGTTTTTGCCCCTCCTCTTGCAGAACCTCAACCAGTTGAGAACGTGAGGGACATCTGGCATTCACCCCAACTTTTTTCAGGTCTCTCCACAACACTTTCAATTGGTTAAGGTCCGGACTTTGACTGGGCCATCCAGAGTGCGAATCCTCTTTCTCTGAAGCCATTCCTTGTCTCTTGCTGGAATGCTTTGGGTCATTGTCTTGTTGCATATCCATCTTCGCCAGCTTCAACTCCCCGAATGATTGGCAGGGAGATTCTGGGCGGAATCTGCTTGATACCCGAGATTCCTTATTCCTGGACAATATGGGTCGTTCAGGCCCAGCAGGCGAAAAGGGCCCCAGGACTTTCACATTTCACCGCCATCTTCCACGGTTGGGAGGAGGTCTTTTCTTCCATTGCCGTGTGATTGTCTCCAAAGTCGTTTTGATGGTGACCAAATAATTGCTAGGTGGATCTTCTGTCCAGAGAATGGACTTCCAGAAGGCTCGGTTTGTCCAAGTGCTGTCTTTGGAAGTTGAAACGGGCAGTTTTGTGCTTTTTTGAGAGAGAGGCTTCCTTCTAGAACCCTCCCATGAAGTCATGGGTATTCAATTTTCGTCTGATTGTAGACGCATGACATTTGTTTTCCCAGATGCTGCCAGAGGAGGCCTGCAACTCTCAGGGTGATGTGTGGGTTGGCTCTTTACCTGCGTTTATTATTTTTTGTGCTTCTGGGTGGATATTTTGATGGGCCCGTCCCACTCTAGGCACAGTTGCGGTCTGTTGAAGGCCCTCCATTTGTTAAATGACTGTCGTAAGTGGATGGATGGAGCTGAATCTTGGGAGATGGTCGTATAGCCTTTCCCAGGGACTGATGGGCTGTATACCCTCTTCTTCATGGCCTCGGATTCTCCTTTGCTCTTGGCCATTGTTGATTTGTATGGGACCACAGTGGTTCAGTTGGTTTGCCTCTCTGTTTAATTAGTGCAGGCCAAAACATTTTCCAAGGATGGCTCATTTCTTGGTCTGCTTAAGGTGATTGATTAAGCAGCCAAATGTGGTTTTCACCTGCGTCTGTACCTGCTCGATTAACCAATGCAGCTGGGGGTACTTACCTTTTGGCATACCACTTAAGTCCATTGTTTCATTGTAGGGTTTGGGCTACTTAAAAAACCTACTAACAAGTAAATGCAATTGATGAACATATATTGACATTTTCATACTAAACATGTGTGATGATTAGAATGAGAAAGTCATGGTTTAAACAACAGAACATCTAACCACTTGGAGGGGTTCCATACTTTCAAGCAGCACTGTTATGTGTATTTAGGTTGTACTCTTCGTTCACAGGGTCGACTCTCAGGCGCCAGGACGTGGAGGGCACTGGGCGGCCAATAGGGGGGACGCCTACATCCCACAGGCGCCATGCCCGGCGCTGTGCTACATCGCTTCCTTTGAATGGCAAATTTAAATTATTGTCATTAAAAGTCTTTTGCCTCGAACAGGAGTTTTGCCGTCTCTGGTTATTGGTGAAGGGCGTCTTTCATATGTAAATAACGGCGCAGACAGCGGTTATACACAGCGACGGTTGGCGGCCGCGTTCTATAGAAAACGTTATGTTTCCCAGTTGTTGGAAGTTATTTAATTCGCGGTCTGCCAGATCCGGGCCCGGACCGCGGCTCCCCTTGTTTTTGGTTGCGGTGGAATGCGGATTTGAATTACCTGGGCGTGGACGTATGATAAGGACACGGGCTCCATCGAATATATCATTTATTTCGGCATAGAAGTCACGTGAGACGGGAGGTGTTCATTCAGGGTGATCGCAATTGAGAGACAGTACGGTAGAACGTAGAGTTTAATATGCTGGTGAAGGGACTGAAATGGTGATCACAAGAGGTGTTCTCAGATATAGAATAGAGTAAAATTGAAAACATTTTTCATATTATATGGATGAACCAGGCGGTGAGCAAAACTACGGCTTGGGCCATTTCGGCCCTTAAGCTGGCCATACACCTTTAGATCTCTCTGTTTCAGATATCCTTTAGATCTACCAACAACTATGTAGCGCCGGGTCCTCTGTGATTGAACACAGTAGATTGATTGTGTAGAAAGTACCCTCATATTAGCATGGTTTTGCTAAAACAAAAGGAGATCTAAGGGAAATCTGACGGAGAAATCTAAAGGTGTATGGGGGCCTTAGATGTTATCTGGCCCTCATACACCTTATGGCTGCCATACACATACCGAAAACGGCCGGATTAATCTGACCGACGGGCGTTGGCGGCTCTCGCCGTCGGTCAGGTTAAATCGGGCCGTTTATCGGCATGTCACAACATGGGGCGGGCACAGATGGCTGTCGCCCCACTCTCGGCCGGCCCAGAGAATCCGACATGTCGGAACAAAATCTGAGCCGATGGAGAGCCGATGCATAAGCAGCAATGAAGACGGCGTCTCAATCGCTGATTATGGCCGGCACACAAAGGGTGTGAATGGCCGATTGTGGGGCCTCAGAATGCAATGGAGGCTACGTGATGACGTCACCCGTGTAGCCTCCCGGAGCGGACATCGGGGGTAGTCTGCCGCACACATTCGCGTGTGGATGGCAGGCATTATTATTAAGCTGCCATAAACCTTTAGATCTATCTGTCAGATTCCTTTAGATCTACCACATCAATTGTAGTGCCGGGTCCTCTCAGGGCTGTGGAGGGGATGGAAAGAAGTCGAGGAGTCGGAGACATTTTGGGGTACCCTGGAGTCGAGTCGGCAAAAAAATGGACCGACTTCCTACAATTTTAATGGGAATTAAAAAAAAATGTTTAATAAAAAAAAAAATACTTTTCAAATGTCGACAATTAAACAAAACAGTCAGATGAACATAATGACTTCTCTGCTATTGGCATAAATGCATGCAGCGATAACATTACAGCGCCAATGTGACCCCTCACACACGTACGAGTGGGGGACCGAAAGACCCGCCAGATGAAGCTCTGTGTGTTTGTTGCCTGAATAGAGACGCTTGTATAAGTGAAGGGAATGGATTGCAATAGTTCCACATGATCCTGAACCGTAAAGCATTTGGAAAAACCGCTGAATCAGCTGAGGCGACAAATACTTAGATTGTTAGCTTCAACTTTACAACATGGAAACAGAATGGGATTCCAGGGGACATATGAGTCATGTTTGACCAGGTGCACTTCACCCTGCCCCTTCTTGGAGAACATTCCATGCCCTTTCTTCAGAGAAGATCAGACACTAAAGCCGGGCACACGGGTAGATCTGTAACAAGATTTGAGTACAATCAATTAACTTGTTCGCTCACAGTGCTCTTGATTTACTCTTAATCTGTTTAAAACCTACCTGTGGGTGATGTAATAGCGGGCGCGGATCAATTTAGAGCGGGCCTCAAAGAAGGAATAACTTGTTTGAAAGACCCCGTTTTCCAATCTCCAATACTTTGCATAGAGACATGAGTCTTAATGGAAAGTATTAAAACGCTGAGCTGCGGCTCTCGCTCCTCCACAGACGTCGGTGTCAGTGTGAAGGGGACCGGAGCCAGCACTCCTCACTTGGAGGAGCTGGAAGCTGGTGGAACCAGGCTGCTTTCTCCCCAAGCTTGTGGCGTGTTGTAAATCACACACTGCAAGATGGGGAAAAGGGTCCCCATTGAACAGGAATCGATGTACCCATGTGGTGCATATTGATTTGCCGTTCAATTGATCCCAAGATCAAGTGACGCGTGGTGCCTAGCTTAGGAAAAAAAAGCAGCAGCATTCTTCTGCCTAACTCCCTTTCTCTGCTTTAATTGGTCATTACCAGTACAGTGTTGGTTTATGACAGTAGTTATGTGGTTAATGTATGATGGCCTCCTTTCTTCAATGGATACATACAATACATTAGCATATTACATTACAGGAGTCGGAGTCGAGGAGTCGGAGTCGGAAGTATCTGAACTGAGAGTCGGAACGGGGAATTTATCGACATGACTCCACAGCCGCTGGGTCCTCTGCGATTGAACACAGGTGGGACTGATGGGTTAGAAAGTCCTCATATTACATGGTTCCGTTTAAAAACCAAAGGAGATCTCAAAGAAATCTGACAGAGAATGGAGGAAACAGAGGGTATGGAGGCCCTTAGGGCTTGTTTCCACAATCGCGGTTTTCGGATAAGTCTGGGTGTGACTGCGCGTAGCAAGTTACAAAAAACAAAGCCAAATGCCCTGATCGCGCGACCCTGGATTACAAAATGGCGAAGCACCACGCGCGTGCCACTTAGAATACGCAGAGTGGGACCACTGTCCCTTTCATCAGATGGGAACATCTCTGCCGCCTTAAGGGGCATGTGACACAAGCCTAACTTGGCACCTAAATAAAGGACGGCTCCATTTGTTGCCGACTGGCCGATGTGCGTTGCTTGCCCGGTACGAGCAGAGAACGGAAATGTCGATGATATTTGGCATGCCATTAGCTCAAGGGTGCCAGCCCATAGCGCTTCAATCTGTGGCTCCGATTGTTGCGAATGATCACCGTTGCGCATTCGGGGTGAATCGCTTGGTGGGTGATCAATCGCAAATGAGCGCGCCCACCTGGAGCAACCGTTCAGTTTGTACTCGCACAAAACTTTGATCTGCAGAGAACCAACGTTTTTCTCTGGTCGATCGCCAGTAGTACTTTGAATGGGACAAGTATTGAGTTGCCGAATCGTAAATGGTGTCATTTCGAAACGATTGACCATGGCATGATGATGTCATCATGCTGCGGCCGATTGTTCGATAAAACGCCCGCCAAGCATAAGACTTCTATGGCCGGTTTAACCTCCCTAGCCGTTACGCCCGAAGCACAGTAATGGCAGCAGTCTGATCGTGAATCAAACTGCGCCCGTGCGGAATCAGGCGCAAAACCGCTGGCTCTCTGGTTGCCTGCAGCATTCTCAGAAGCTGCAGACAAATAGAGGGCCTTTCTGCCCCCATCCGGCCGTCATCGGTGGCGCCCCGATTGGGGGGCGGAAGAAGTGAAAGGCACAACTCCTTTGGTACAGAAATCTGGACCTCAGTGAACCGCCAGGGAGGTTAAACGGCAACCAGAAAAAAACTTGTGTTGGTTGAGTTAACCTCGGCGAAGTCATGTTAATGAATCCAGCAAAGGGTTAATAAAGTTTTTATTACAAAATCCTCAATGCAAAGTAAATTTTATGCGGAGCGGCAGCACGGCAAACACCGGGAAGACACAAAGGGAGAAGGTCTTTGCGCGTCCGCACAAGAGAAGCTACTTTGTATTCCATCTCATTGAACGGACTCTAGTCTAGGCGACGGATCCTCCATTCAGCGACCCGCCGCCCGTATTCCTAACCGCTGAATATCCGTCACAGACAAAGACGTGTAATGCAGGTGAACACAAATCGCATTATTCACTCTGGGACGCTCGGGCCGTCTCTCCGTAAGAAAGAATCCCACGCGGCACGGAATTGTAATTTCGCTAATTGTGCGCGATACAATAGTCGCAGGAACCCATTCTTTACTCTTCCCAATTCACCATATGAATAAAACCAACTCGTATCTGATGGCGAGGATCCGATGAATGCGGTAAGTTCCTTAGGCCGTCGCCCCCCCTGCAGCGAGGAGACGCAACACGGGGATAAGCCGACGCGCCCCCAATATCACCGGAGCGCCAAGGCTTTATGATGCCGGAGAAAGGGAGATAGCTGTCAATGATTAGAATCCATCAAGATTTTATTGTTCATCCCCCCAAAAAAAAGAAGGGCTTTGTCATGGACTTCAACAAAATGGCAGGTCGGAACTAAACTGACCTGACACCGGTGTCTCCGCGGCCTCCGCGCCCATTTTATTTAATGTATTGTAGCTGACGTTATTAAAGAAAACCTTTGTCGGGTTGTTAGAAGTGGCAATTTTAGAAGATAAAGTGTCTGAAATGTAATGGTTCTGCAGTAAGTCTAAAGATAAAAAAGGCTGAAAGATGATTTTATTGCAAAAGTAAGTACACCCCTGATATTAAATCATTTCTAATATCTTCTCATGGGACAGCACCACCAGATATGACACTGTAAAGTAGTTAGTGTACCCCTTGTATAATTTGCTGTCCTCTCAAAATAATGCAGCACACAGCCATTAGTCTCCTGGTCATATGCTCGGGGTCGGAGATACTTGCCTATTGGCAGACTAACCTATTGGAGTATTGGCAGCCTTGCGGATGTTTTCTGGATTCGCCTTCATTGCTGTTGAAGAGGCAGGTGGGGGTACTGTTGAGCTCCATTAAAAGCAGGTATCTTTCAGCACATGCGATGTGAAGGGGGAGGGGCAGGGTAGCGTTGCGGATTACATTGTACGCCCAGAGGGTAAATGTCTAAACCTCTGGCAACAAAAGTGAGTACACCCCTAGCATTGAAAAATGTTTGTGCCCAATCAGCCATTTTCCCTTCCCCGCGTCATGTTACTGGTTAATGTTACAAGGTCTCAGGTGTGAATGGGGGGCCGATGGGATATATTTAAGTCCCCCATACACATCTAGATTTTTCATCCATTCAACTCCAACTTAACTCAACATCCAACTTAATTAAATCAAATTTTTTGGTTGATTGATTGAAAATCTATGGCAGCCCACATGATTAGATCAACCTAAAACAAATAAAATTGGGAAAAAAATTGATTGAAAAAGGATTGGACGTGCTGGTAAATTTTAATTGGTTGTATTGTAATTCATTACACTTTCAGTCGATCCCAAAAAAGTTGATCAAATATCTGTTACTACAGTTGGCAAACATACAATCAATCACCGATTTTCCTGACTCAAAGAAATTAATCAATTTAAGTTGATTGAACAGAAAATCTCGACGTGTATGGGGGGCTTTAATGCTCTCACACTCTCTCAAACTGGTCCTCTGCTGGTAAACAAAGTTCCTCTTCTGTTAGACCATAGTTCTCTGCTGCCAGACATTGTCCTCTGCTGCCAGACGTGGTCCTCTGCTGCCAGACCCTGGTCCTCTGCTGCCAGACCCTGGTCCTCTGCTGCCAGACCCTGGTCCTCTGCTGGTAGACTGTGGTCCTCTGCTGGTAGACCGTGGTCCTCTACAGGTAGACCTTGGTCCTTTGCTGGTAGACCGTGGTCCCTTTGCTGGTAGACCGTGGTCCCTTTGCTGGTAGACCGTGGTCCCTTTGCTGGTAGACAGTGGTCCTCTGCTGGTAGACAGTGGTCCTCTGCTGCCAGACTGTGGTCCTCTGCTGGTAGACAGTGGTCCTTTGCTGGTAGGCCGTGGTCCTCTGCTGGTAGACAGTGGTCCTCTGCTGGTAGACAGTGGTCCTCTGCTGTGAGACTGTGGTCCTCTGCTGTGAGACTGTGGTCCTCTGCTGCCAGACTGTGGTCCTCTGCTGGTAGACAGTGGTCCTCTGCTGGTAGACAGTGGTCCTCTGCTGCCAGACAGTGGTCCTCTGCTGCCAGACAGTGGTCCTCTGCTGCCAGACAGTGGTCCTCTGCTGCCAGACAGTGGTCCTCTGCTTCCAGACAGTGGTCCTCTGCTTCCAGACAGCGATCCTCTGTTGTTAGAATATGGTCCTCTGCTGGTAGACAGTGGTCCTTTACTGGTAGACAATGGTCCTTTACTGGTAGACAATGGTCCTTCTCTCTGTTGAATGAGGATCAGCACCATAACCTTGATTGGGCGAGGTCCTCTTCCAGTGTTGTATTTGTTTGTTGAGATGATTGGAATTTTTTTTGCAGAATTTCAGCAAGCTTAATAAATACAAATTCAAGAAAGAGTCACCTACCTTAGTAAGATCATGATATCGACATCGCTCTCACACTCTCTCATACTAGAAACTGGAAGGTCAGCATGGCATCTGATAGCAAAGAACTCTCTGAAGATCTTGTAAACAATGGTCCTCTGCTGGTAGATAATGGTTTTCTGCTGGTAGACCATGGTCCTCTACTGGTAGGCGATGGTCCTCTACTGGTAGACAGTGGTCCTCTACTGGTAGACAGTGGTCCTCTATTGGTAGACATTGGTCCTCTACTGGTAGACAGTGGTCCTCTACTGGTAGACAGTGGTCCTCTATTGGTAGACAGTGGTCCTCTACTGGTAGACAGTGGTCCTCTACTGGTAGACAGTGGTCCTCTACTGGTAGACAGTGGTCCTCTACTGGTAGACAGTGGTCCTCTACTGGTAGACAGTGGTCCTCTATTGGTAGACATTGGTCCTCTACTGGTAGACAGTGGTCCTCTACTGGTAGACAGTGGTCCTCAACTGGTAGACAGTGGTCCTCTACTGGTACACAGTGGTCCCCTTCTGGTAGACATTGGTCCTCTACTAGTAGACCATGGTCCTCTGCTCGTAGACAATGGTCCTCTACTGGTAGACCATGGTCCTCTACTGGTAGACCATGGTCCTCTGCTTGTAGACAATGGTCCTCTGTCGGGAAAACCTCCACTTCCACTACATAGAAATCAAGGAGAATATCTTCTTTGGGCTTCCAAGCTGATAAGAATAAGATAATTTTTTGGGGGGATGCTTTAATTTTGTGTCTCTGCTTATGGTTTTGTGTCCAGTATGATGGATGTACCATTTAATGTTCCTTATTGAGTTCCATACATGGTTCATTCAATTAGTCAGTCCGAGTCTCCATCACGTTGATGTTAACGCAGCCATTCGCGACCACAGGAACATACGGAATCTTGCGTGGATCCCAACGCATAGTGGACTCATAGACTTAGAATTTACATTTACTGTTGCGATTTACCGAAATTATTCTACAATCAAAACACTAGACTGAAAACTCTATCTGTAATAGGTTGCTCTTACATAGTTATACCGATCGCTGCCGTAGATAATGGTTGGCATGGGCCTTTGAGTTTTGAACGAGTCGGTGTGTAGCAGGTTTTCCTGTCGAGGAGTGACACGTGTCATGGTAGTGTTAGCGGCATTGTGCTCGCTTGGCCGCTGTCGCGTGAGACGGCACAGAAGATTTTTCTGCTCTACATTGTTTTATCCCGTCTACGGTAGAGGTCCTGAATAGAAATGGCTCTTTAGAAAAGGTGATAATGAATTTTACAGCCGGCAATAAATGTTTACTGCCTCTTCTTTCAATAGATATCAAGCAGGAGACAAGCTGCTCCTCTACGTCTACTCTTTCACTCCAAACCAATCATCCCGTGTGATTAGCTGTAGCAGAAGGATTTCTTAATGGCGGAGGGTTGGGTACTACCATACGGAAAGGGGAATTATAGGTCAAAGTCATGGCGCCAGTTTATAAAAGAACAACGTTTATATTAGTTTAAATGTTGAAGGCGTCCAGCGCGACCACTGAGATGCCCAGAGGAGGGTTCAATCTACCTTTGTTAAAAAGTTTACTATAAGTATTTGTATGATGGTATCCTAAATTCACAGGATACTCAAATAAAACTGGATTGCTAAGAGTCCCCTCTACCTGCTCTGTCCTCTGTTGCCTTTGTAATGTGAAGGGTGATTTTTAGGTTTTTGGTTGAACACTATATGGAGATAAGGAAAAATTTGCCACCATTTCCATACTCCAGTGATGTCCTCCTCTACTGGTAGACAATGATTATCTACTGATAAAAACAGTCCTCTGCTGGTAGGCAATAGTCCTCTGCTGGTAGGCAATAGTCCTCTGCTGGTAGTGG
>CM070041.1:3397127-3411332 GCA_036250615.1 Ptychadena robeensis
AGGCCGGAAACCAGGACGGCGACGTCACGAGCCCACGTGACGCACTGACGTCAATCGTCTCCGCCCAGCCCCTGGGAAGAGTCCGCTTGTTTACTACTACAGGGTGGCTGAGGGTGGCGCTACAGGCCTCAGGGTGTCATGGTAGGCTCTGGGGGAAGAGGTCAGCCTGGGACTTATTGTGTCACAGCTGGGCGGTCACTGGGTGACCTCAAATAAGTTCTTTATATGTTACTGCAAAACAAGTCATATCAAATAATGCACAACAAAGTGTTATATCCGAGAAAAATAAAAATACATTCTGTAAAATTCATTCACAATTACAGAATGCAACTCTTTGATCTGAGAGTTCTGGACGGAGTGATGTCAGCCCTGCCCATTTCTTATTTAAACTACTCATCCACGTCCCATACTCTCTGAGCATAGGAGAACAGGTAACTTTCTAAGATCCTTGAGCATTAGAATGCCTGGCTTATATATACCCCTATATGGGTACTATAGCCTTGGGCTAGGGCTCCACATCCAATACAATCCCTGCTTTGAACTCAGGGATTTTAGAGCAGTGCACAAGCTGCCCATTGATGGCTATGACATGACCCATCAGAGCTCCTGATCTGTTACTCCGAGCCTCCGTCACTTATTATTATTATTATCATTTATTTATATAGCGCCAACCTATTACGCAGCGCTGTACAATACATGAGAGTGGAGATACAACACAGTATAACACACAGGTACAGGTAATGACACAGGAGGAATAGGGGACCCTGCCCGGACGGGCTTACAATCTAATAGGTTGGGGAACAAGGTATACAATAGGTGGGGGGATGGGACTGGTATGGTGGTGATGTTAGGGGTGAGAAGATGGATAGGCCAGACTGTAGAGGTGGGTTTTTAGAGTTTTTTTAAAAGTGCCAAAGTTAGGAGCAAGTCTAATGGGACGAGGGAGAGTTCCACTTAAGCCCCCCATAGACAGGCAGACTCCTCCATGCAACTTCTGTACAACCAACTTTTCTTCTACCAAAACCATGTAATAGGAGGACCTTTCTACACCTTCCAATCACTATGTATTCTATCAGGGAGGACCCAGCACTACATAGCAGTGATATATACCTTCCAATCACTATGTATTCTATCAGGGAGGTCACTATACTACATAGTTTTTGGTAGGTCTCATGAAAGTTGTATGGAGGAGTCTGCCTGTCTATGGGGGGCTTTAGATGTCAACGCAGCAATCTGGGTCCACATGAACGCAACGGAAGCTTGCACTGATATCGGTGGAGCCCTAGCCTAACTCACACTGAAGAAACACTCATGTAAATTTAGGTCTGTGTGTCACATGTGTTTTATTAAAGAATATCAACTCAAGCTTATGCACATGCCTGCTTGTTTCTGTTTTGTTTTTTAGAACAAACATCAAAACAATAAATTAAACCTAACCGCTATTCTAAAATGATATTGGCTGTTATTTATTCTACTCATTGCCATTTGCATGCTGTTCATGGCTTCAGTCTTTTAACAACTGTTATTCTGGCTGGTATGCTCTGTGCGTGTTCTCTTAAGCTGGCCATACACCTTTAGATTTCTCTGTCAAATTTCCTTAAGATCTCCTTTTGCTTTACCAAAACCATGTAATATGAGGGACTTTCTAAACCATCAAGTCTACCTGTGTTCAATCGCAAAGGACCCTATACAACATAGTTGTTGGTAGATCTGAAAGATATCTGACGTGTAAAGCTGGTGTATGGCCAGCTTTACACGTCATGGTATATCTGTAGTGATACAACTGCATTTGTGTTTGTGTTTTCCACTGGTCGACAGACTGGTTTTTGAACTGAGCTCTTCGGATGACCCACAAAACATCTTCAAGAAGACAGTTGCAAAAATGTATTAATATTCTAGCACATGCAATCAGATATTCCTGTGATGCTGGTAGGTGCACCATTAAAAAAATAATTAACATGAGGATATTATGTGGCTGCAACAAGTTGATCTTCTTTGCTTATAGCGCCCCAATTTCTCAGCGCTATCACCATATCAACAATTTTATGGAGCAAGTTTTTTCCTATCTGCTTAGATTACCCATTACTTCCTGTCACATCAATAGGAAGTAAGAGGATATCCTTACATCCCCTCTTAAGGTAGCCATACACGGGCCGATTTGTCACTGATCAATTCAATGTCACTGATCAGCCACAAATCGGATTCCCAAGGTGGTGTTGCATCGATTCCCGATCCGATCATTTGCGATTTCCAATTGCCTGTGAAGATCAGAAATTCGGGAATTGATGCAACATTACCTTGGGAATCGGATTTGTGGCTGATTTGGACATGAGCCGATCTCCAAAATGGCCGATTCCACAAAATCCATCGATCGGAAAGGCTGCTGCATAGGGGTGTGGGTCCACCAACATACTCCGATTTCCAAACGATCAAGCAAAAAAACCAACATGTTGGTTCAACGTCCGATCCGAGTTTAAGTCAATTCCGATTTTGTTTGGTCGATCGTTAAGGGTAGGCAGAACCTGATTGATTGCCGATCGATCGCTGATCGATCCCGTGAACGCGTGCAGTGATTGATCGGACAAAAATCAAGTGGAAAATCGACCTGTGTATGGGAGCCTTTAGACCCTAGGTGCCCAACCTGAGGCCCGGGGGCCGCATGCGGCCCTTTGGACGTTGTTCGGCGGCCCCCCCTTGGTCCTCCCCATGCGGCCTCCAAAACCTAACCTGTAAAGTGGTCACACACTGACCCTGCTTTCCTAATCAACTTTGGCGGTCCTACATCAGTAAAATTGTCAACGTTGACCGCAGAAACCAGGTCTTCATATGAGCGCTGCACCCAGGGGAAGGAGGGGGGTGGTTTTGACTGCCTGTTGGGATCTGGTCCACTGCCTGCTGAAATATGTTGATGAGGGGAGGGTCTTTAGTGATGCCGAGGGCCTCACTTGTGGCCCTCCATATCAACTCGGTTGCCCACGACTGCTTTAGACAGTTGCCATAGAACTAAGTCTCCGCATTCAAAAAAATCCCTTTATTTCTGTTTTGGGGGCAATAACATTTTTAGATTTCCTGTCACTTGTATTCACAGCAACATTATTGATCAGGACAATCTAACAGACTGAATCTTCTGTGTAAATATTAATTTGTATTTGTAATGTTGCAGCTTGAACTCTGTATAGAGTATAGAATGCAGCCAGAGTCACCATGACAACAATTCATCACTAGCAACAGAGATGTGTTTGCTTCCTGTCATTATTATATTGGCTCTGCATACATAGTATCTAACTGAGGTGATAATCATAATCCTATGCACAGCAGCCAGCGTCCTCCGGTACATACAGAGTACCTGAAACTTACAGGTGTGGGCAGCCATTTTAGATTGTCTTTTAACCTCCCTAGCGCACTGCTGAGGTCCAGATTTCTGTACCAGAAGCGCACCATAGACTCTAATGGAATTTTTTTTTGTGTTGTAGGCTTGTAACTTCCAAAAATCTGTCCGTACAAGGGTCTAATAGACATCCGGACTATAATAATGTTTGAAACACACAATTATTATAAAAAAGTACATAAAAAAAATTATGAAATGTATCATTTGAATGCTTAAATCTCTTGAATACTTATTTGGTATGAAAGATTTCAAAACAGTATTTATTGATTTCAAAACAGTATTTATGTTTGTTTATAATAACATTTTTATTTTGTTTTTGTTTTGAATTGTATTGGATACAGTTATCACTTATTTCCAATACAATAGCATTCTCTGAAAGGGTTAACTTCAAAGATCACATCTGGAATGACAATGGGGGTGATATTCCAGGTGTGCTCTTTGAAGATATCTCAATTTGCATATGAATATCCCGCCCGCAAGACATTCATGTGCAAATTGGGATATTCATATGCTAATTGGGACATCCATGTGCAGATTAGGCTGGTAGAGACACAGTCGGCTTGCTTCAGATCGGGACAGCACAGAGCAGAGTGTGCAGCCGGGGAATCTGAGCTTAGCTGGACGGCTCTATCTCGTCAGCTGCAATACTGCATAAGCAAGTGCAGGACGAGATAGTGCCGTCAGAAGCGCTAGGGAGGTTAAATGAGCTGTACTGTTTAGATGATTGCCATTAAATTACAGATTTTATCTCTACAGCAGTCTGTTATTAGTTGCAAAAAATGAATTAACTTTAATTCTTCTCTATATTGATGTGAGGTGAAATGTGATGATTTCTGCGGATGGCTGGTCATCACTGCTCTATGCAACAATTGAAGGAATAAGTCAAATACAGTACGGGCCTATTTATTTATTTATTTATTTTAATCATTAAAGTTTTATTGAGTAATCAAAACATACAAGTGAACTAAACACTAACTGTTTCCAGTACATAAGCAAAAATGTACAATGGGGATAAGAACAATCTGTTAGTAGTAACATCTGCATAAGTCAATGAACAAGCGCGTAAACGTGTTCATCTTGTTTCAACATAAAATTCCAAAAGCATAGAGAGCCCCCTAACTTCTGACTGGAAAAATTACATATAGACAGTATATTAACCTCCCTAGCACTTCTGACGGCACCATCTCGTCCTGCACTTGCATATGCAGTATTGCAGCTGACGAGATGGAGCCGTCCCGCTAAGCTCAGATCCTCGCAGCTGCACATTCTGCTCTGTGCTGTCCGGGGATCTGAAGCAAGCCGGCTGTGTCACCTCTCTACCAGCCTCATTTGCATATGTCCGGGCCGTGGGACATTCATGTGCAAATTTGGGATATTCATATGCAAATTGGGATATCTTCAAAGAGCACACCTGGAATATCACCCCCATTGTCATTCCAGATGTGATCTTTGAAGTTAACCCTTTCAGAGGGTTGCCAAATACCATTGTATTGGATACAGTGATAACTGTATCCAATACAATTCAAAACAAAATAAAAATGTTATTATAAACAAACATAAATACTGTTTTGAAATCTTTCACCAAATAAGTATTCAAGAGATTTAAGCATTCAAATGATACATTTTATAATTTTTTATGTACTTTTTTTTATACAAAAAACACACAATAATTGTATGTTTCAAACATTATTATAGTCAGGATGTCTATTAAGCCCCCCATACACCACTTACAATTACCATACAACTTCTGTACAACCAACTTTTCTTCTGTCAAAACCATGTAATAGGAGGACCTTTCTACACCTTCCAATCACTATGTATTCTATCAGGGAGGACCCGGCACTACATAGCAGTGATATATACCTTCCAATCACTATGTATTCTATCAGGGAGGTCACTATACTACATAGTTGTTGGTAGGTCTCATGAAAGTTGTATGGAGGAATCTGAAGGTGTATGGGGGGCTTTAGACCCTTGTACGGACAGATTTTTGGAAGTTACAAGCCTACAACACAAAAAAAATTCCATTAGAGTCTATGGTGCACTTTTGGTACAGAAATCTGGACCTTGCAAGAGCGCTAGGGAGATTAACCAAGTCAAGTATGTAACATGAAGTAAATAGAGCAGAGTATGTGATAGGAGAGAACAGAAAGACACAGTGAGAAAGAAGATTGGAGGGAATAAGCAAAAAGATGAATAGAGGGTCAGAAAGAGGTAAGAAGAGGAGGGGAGGAAGAGAAGGGAGGGGGAATTAAGTGGGGGGGGGGGGGACAGACGGGCCTATTTATGATAGACCGAGCTGCTTTATAAATGAGCCCATACAAGTGTAATCATGGGATAGAAAAAAAGAGCAGTGCTAGGAAATATACAAAGACAAGGGGCATCAGTTACAGCCCCAAATATCACTAAAGCCCCCCATACACCACATACAATTACCATGCAACTTCTGTACAACCAACTTTTCTTCTACCAAAACCATGTAATAGGAGGACCTTTCTACACCTTCCAATCACTATGTATTCTATCAGGGAGGTCCCTATACTACATAGTTGTTGGTAGGTCTCATGGAAGTTGTATGGAGGAATCTGAAGGTGTATGGGGGGCTTAAGAGGGCCACATTAAATAAGTTTGGAGTTGAAATTTAACCTAAAGCGGACCTACCATCACAGTACCTGCTTCCTGCAGCCAGATCTGAATCTGATGCTGTTGGGGAGGAACATCACCGGATTAAGATCTGGATTGGTGGAGAGATCTTACATGCTGGAGGAGAGGTGGAAGAGGGAAAGGTAAGTATGGTATTTTTATCTACAGGGATCAGTTTGACTGGATCAAGACTCCATTAAGGTAAGTTTGTTAGTTTTGAAAATCTCTTTAAGCCTAAAGCTTAATCGGGTGCGCCCACCTGGCAAGATCGACCAAGAATCTGCCGCATGTCGGATCGCACGGTGATTTAACATGCGGGTAAATTCCTGGCTGATCCCATTTCTTTGGATGGGACGGCAGTGCATGACGCTTGGTCGTTCTGCCGAGAAATCAGCAGCAAAACGACACGACTATGCCCAGCTTAACAAATGGGTCTGAAACATCCTGTAAGCTTGCTTCTTTAATGACTTCAGTTAGCTAATAAAAGGTATCACTTGAATTCAATATAACACTCTACTTTACAGTGGTGTGCAAAACTATTTGCCCCCTTCCTGATTTCTTATTCTTTTGCATGTTTGTCACAGTTAAATGTTTCAGCTCATCAAAAACCGTTAACTATTAGTCAAAGATAACATAATTGAACACAAAATGCAGTTTTAAATAAAGGTTTACGTTATTAAGGGAGAAAAAAAACCTCCAAATCTACATGGCCCTGTGTGAAAAAGTGATTGCCCCCCTTGTGAAAAAATAACAACTGTGGTTTATCAAACCTGAGTTCAATTTCTGTAGTCACCCCAGGCCTGATTACTGCCACACATGTTTCAATCAAGAAATCACTTAAATAAGAGCTACCTGTCACAGAGAAGTAGACCAAAGGCACCTCAAAAGCTAGACATCATGTCAAGATCCAAAGAAATTCAGGAACAAATGAGAACATAAGTAATTGAGATCTATCAGTCTGGTAAAGGTTATAAAGCCATTTCTAAAGCTTCGGGACTCCAGCGAACCACAGTGAGAGCCATTATCCACAAATGGCAAAAACATGGAACAGTGGTGAACCTTCCCTGGAGTGTCCGGCCGACCAAAATTACCCCAAGAGCGTAGAGACAACTCATCCGAGAGGCCACAAAAGACCCCAGGACAACATCTAAAGAACTGCAGGCCTCACTTGCCTCAATTAAGGTCAGTGTTCACGACTCCACCATAAGAAAGAGACTGGGCAAAAACGGCCTGCATGGCGGATATCCAAGGCGAAACCACTGTTAAGCAAAAAGAACATTAAGGCTCGTCTCAATTTTGCTAAAAAACATCTCAATGATTGCAAAGACTTTTGGGAAAATACCTTGTGGACCGACGAGACAAAAGTTGAACTTTTTGGAAGGTGCGTGTCCCGTTACACTTGGTGTAAGAGTAACACAGCATTTCAGCAAAAGAACATCATACCAACAGTAAAATATGGTGGTGGTAGTGTGATGGTCTGGGGTTGTTTTGCTGCTTCAGGACCTGGAAGGCTTGCTGTGATAGATGGAACCATGAATTCTGCTGTCTACCCAAAAATCCTGAAGGAGAATGTCCGGCTATCTGTTCGTCAACTCAAGCTGAAGCGATCTTGGGTGCTGCAGCAGGACAATGACCCAAAACACACCAGCAAATCCACCTCTGAATGGCTGAAGAAAAACAAAATGAAGACTTTGGAGTGGCCTAGTCAAAGTCCTGACCTGAGTCCTATTGAGATGTTGTGGCATGACCTTAAAAAGGCGGTTCATGCTAGAAAACCCCTCAAATAAAGCTGAATTACAACAATTCTACAAAGGTGAGCGGGCCAAAATTCCTCCAGAGCGCTATAAAAGACTCGTTGCAAGTTATCGCAAGCGCTTGATTGCAGTTATTGCTGCTAAAGGTGGCCCAACCAGTTATTAGGTTCAGGGGGCAATTACTTTTTCACACAGGGCCATGTAGGTTTGGAGTTTTTTTTTCTCCCTAAATAATAAAAACCATCATTTAAAAACTGCATTTTGTGTTTACTTGTGTTATCTTTGACTAATCGTTAAATGTGTTTGATGATGATCGGAAACATTTTGTGTGACAAGCATGCAAAAGAATAAGAAATCAGGATTTCTATCAGAAATAGTTTTGCACACCACTGTATATATTTAAGTGGATTCATTTTAGAGTCATTTTATGGATCCATACTCCTGATATTTGTAGTGGGTCCCAGGCCATACAATAAAAAGCAAAGGGCCTTAGACCAGAGGGTGGGTGCCCGAGTTAAGCTGTGTCTTGCCATTTTAGTGCACATTTATTCACCTGCCACTCTCTCCAACTATAACTATTCACAATCCCAAGATCAATTTAAAGTAGTTGGTAGGTGATTGGTGATTTATAGGTGGTGCTTGTTGATGGATTGCTCAGGCACCCTTGGAATATCCATAGAGCTTCCTTTGCCTGGGGTGAGGAATCAAAAGCAGTTGCTTGTGTATAATTGGTGAAGGAGCTTTGGAACCCTGCAAATAAAGTGCCTATTTGTATGATTTCACTAATATCTTGCTGGGTGGGTTTTTAGCTGTTGAATGTTTTTTTAAAGCATGGTCTCCTTGCAGGTAGATTTCCATTCCATTGTGTAAGAATACCAGGTTCACAAAGCAAAGTCTTTTTTTTTTTGTGTGTCTTTTATATACATGCTCATAATCCTCAGAATTGTGGGCCACTTTTGCTTCCTCTTTATTTCACCCTAAAACAGTTATATATTTGCATGCCTTGATTATAGTCTAAAGCCCCCCATAGACAGGCAGACTCCTCCATACAACTTTCATGAGACTTACCAACAACTATGTAGTATAGTGACCTCCCTGATAGAATACATAGTGATTGGAAGGTGTAGAAAGGTCCTCCTATTACATGGTTTTGGTAGAAGAAAAGTTGGTTGTACAGAAGTTGCATGGAGGAGTCTGCCTGTCTATGGGGGGCTTTACTTTGATTAATCTTTTGAAAAGGATGTTGCTATGTTTTACATATACATTAAAGCCTTTATACCATATTTCAGACTAGTTGATAGATTTGCACTTAACTGGGAACAATGTACGGTAGTTCTATCCAACTTTGGAGGAACCACTGGTAGTTAGCCAAACTGATCATATGCTTTTATTACAATGTAAATAAAATTACTGAAAGGATCAGTTTGTCATGCAGGCAATCAACATTCTTTGAACTGATTATAACATTGTATTTTAATGAGGACTCCCTAAAATATAAAGGACACCGGTTGAAATGGTGGACACTTATGAAAGCAGGTTTCATGTATAATCGTACAATTTGTTAGTGTATGATTATAAATACATGATTTTTAGACAGGCTTTTCCTTAGACCCAGGCCTTGTACATCGCTACACACATTGGATGTAATGACCTCTTCCCTAAGCATCTCCAGAATGGGGTCCATAGGCTAACACGCTTTCCTATACGTACATTTCCTCTACACTCTCATCACACGTTTCCACGACAACCAACGCAGAGCGGTGTTCGATTGCTCGGCCTGATTGTGCTATTAGTGATGCCTGGCGAGGTCGGAGTGCGTGGTGACGTAGTACGTAGAGGCAGCAGGGAGGATCGTGAAGCAAGGTCTGGGCGGGGATGGCGGACCCGGAGTTGGAAGCGATAAGGCAGCAGCGGCTGGCGGAGTTGCAGGGCAGGCATGGGGTGAGAGATGGGGGCTTGGTGATGTCCTGACTCTGATAGAAGGAGGGCTTTCTAAGGTTAGAGGGTTTGGGGGACTGACGGAAGGGTACTGGGGAGGTGAGGTACTCGCTGGGGTAAAAGGGAAGGGGGTTGTAAAGGAGTGTAAAATTGGGGTATAAAGAGTAGGGGTATGCTGGAGCCTGTGCTTGTGCTGCTTAGCAAATCTCGACGCTGGGGTGTGTAGGGGTAGGGGGTTAGGAAATCTGACCCTGGGGTATGAAGGGTGGGAGTTAACATGTATGGGGTATATAGTGGTGGGGGGTTAGGAAGATGTCTGACCGCTGGGGTATGAAGGGGTGGGAGTTAACATGGTCTGAGCACTGGGGAGTGTATATGAGGGGTGGGGGTTAAGTATGTCTGACGCTGGGGCTATGAGGGGTTGGGGATGTTAGGTCAGATGTCTGGCACTAGTGTAGTGAAGGGGTGTGGTGGTTAGATGTCTGACGCTGTGTGCTATCGAAGGGGGTGGGGTGTTAAGAACTGTCTGGTCAAGCTAGGGTTATGAAGGGGTGGGGGGTATCAGTATGTCTGACGTTTTTGGGCTCTGGAAGTGGGTGGGGGTTATTCAGATTGTCTGGCCTAGTTGTATGAGGGGTGGGGAGGTTGTTAGGTTAGATTTGTCGGTGACGCTGGGGCATATGAATGAAGGGGGTGGGGGTTATAAGAGTTTCTGGCACTAGTGTATGACAGGGGTGGGGGTTCAGATGTTTGACGCTTGGGCTATGAAGGGGTTTGGGGTTGTAGATGTCTGACGCTGGGCGGCTATGAAGGGGTGGGGGTTTAAGATGTCTGGCACTAGTGTTATGCAGGGGGGTGGGGGGTTAAGAGTGTCTGTACGCTGGGCTATGCAGTGGGTGGGGGTGTAAGATGTCTGACGCTGGGGCATGAAGGGGTGGGGGTTAAGATGTCTGAAGCCTGGGACTAGGATGAAGGGGTGGGGGGTTACAGAGTGTCTGACGGGGGGCCCTTGGGCTATGAAGGTGGTGGGGGGTTCAGATTGTCTGACGACTGGGCTATTGAAGGGGTTGGGGGTTAGAGCTGTCCTGACGCTGGGCTATGAAGGGGGTGTGGGGGTTACGATGTCTGAACGCTGGGACTGATGAAGGGGTGGGGGTAAGATGTCTGACGCTGGGATATGAAGGGGGGGGGGGTTTTAGGTTAAAGTTGTCTGAAGCTGGGTTATGAAGGGGTGGGGTTGTTACGATGTATAACGATGGGCTATGAATGGCGGGGGTGGGGGTTAAGATGTTCTGACGCTGGGCTATGAAGGGTGGGGGTTAACGATGGTCTGGACATGGGCTATGAGGGGTGGGGGTTAGGGGTTAAGAGGTCTGACGATGGGCTATCGAGGCGGTGGGGGGTTAAGATGTCTTGACGCTGGGCTATGAACAGGGGTGGGGGTTAAGGTTTGGGGGGGTTAAGATGTCTGCCGCTGGGCTATGAATGGTGTGGGGGTTAGAGATGTCTGAACGACTGGGCTATGAGAGGGGTGGGGGTTAAGATTGTCTGACGACTGGCTTATGAAGGGGTGGGGGTTAAAGGTTAAGATGTCTTCTGACGCTGGGCTATGGGAAGGGTGGGTGGGGTTAAGATGTCTGACGCTGGGCTATGAAGGGGCTGGCGGGGTTAAGCATTGTACCTGACGCTGGGCTATGAGGGGTGGGGGGTTACAGAGGTGCTGACGCTGTGGCTATGTAAGGGGTGGGTGGTTTAAGATTGGTCTGACCGCTGGGCCTATGAAGAGGGTGGGGGTGTAAGATGTATCCTGAGCTCTGGGGCTATGATAGGGGTGGGGGTTAAGGTTAAGATGTCTGACGCGGGGGCATGAAGGGGTGGGGTTGGTTTTAAGATGTCTTGACGGGAGGTATAGGGGTGGGGGTTAAGATGTCTGATATGGCAGGTGTATAGGGGTGTGGGGTAAGGATTTAAGGATGTCTGAAAACTGGGTGGGTATGGAAGGGTGGGGGTTTTAAAGAGGTGCTTGATGTATTGCGTGTATGAAGGGGTGGGGGTGGTGGGGGTATAAAGATTTCTTTCTGGGGTATATACGGGTGGAGTTTAAGGGTCCTTGACCCATTGGGTATTATGAAGTGGTTGGGGTTTAGGATGTCATACACTGGGGAATGAAGCGTGGCATTTTATGAAGTATTTACCCTTGGACGCTGCAGCCGATACTGCAGAGTGACCTACACAGTGTGGTAGGTCCGCTTGTAAGTTAACAAAGCTGACACCTTCGGGGAGGTTGTTGAGGTGCATGAATGAATTTTGGGAAAAAATTAAATGCTTCTGGAACTCTGTTTCATTGTCTGTTATGTTTGCAGGAAGCTGGGAGGGAATGAACAAGTTGTCAAGGCAGGAAGCTAAACAAAGGTGGTGAGTTATGTAGAGTGGGTTCTGGGAAGGAACCCCATATGATATCGGGGGGGGGGGGGGGGGGGGGGGGGAGCCCCGACCACTTTCACAAGAAGTCAAAGCTGAGGAGGTTTACAAAGGCTAAAAAGTAGTAGAAAACAAGCATTTTTCCCACTTTTCTTGCTCTTTCATTACAGGGTGCGGAAGAGGGGCGAATAGCATCCTATCACCAGGTCCTCAGACCAGGCTGCCTGCGGCTCAGGTGTAAAGTATTATAAACCTGATTCCTATCGTGGGGAGGGTGGGATCCTAGTGTTGTACCTGACTACCAGGCAGGAGGGGTAGGTAATGTATGGCTTAGAGAAAATGTCATGCATGACTCTAGAACTCTTCTTCTGTTTGTTAGGTGGAATAACCTGGCGTGTGTGACGCCTGAGGAAAGGCCAACAGCTGTGTAGAAAATTACCTGATAACAGATGGCAAGATTTCGGTCCCAGCTCGGTGCCAAAGGTGGGGTTGTCAATGTTCTGTTGCCTGTGGTAGTTTGTCGTTTATCTCTACCTACTTGAGCAGACGAGAGAGTAGGTATCGACATTTTCAGTGCACAGTAAGTAGTACTATCAAGCCTCTGTTTAGTGTGACACGGAAAGAAAAAACCCTAAAGCCTGGGTGGTGCGAAAAAAAAATTCACCCCCTGGACCCTGAAATAACAGGGTTGCGGTAAAAAGCTGGCGCAGGTTTGCAGGCGAAATTATGTCTGAATGAAAAGGTCTTTATTTACCACAACCCATTTTTAAATTGGGCCCATAGTAGATTGACAGAGTAAGATCATAAGATATTAAAGACCGGAGATTTATCACCGGACCTGTCTCCGTTAAATATCAGATTACAATTTGGTTTTTAAAGCAATTTTCACATAGTTAGTATTCACAAAAAGTAGCAATAACATCCATAGGGTAGAGATGTCATACAAGTCCAAACAATGAGTTTCGTTGAATAGTCTCGTTTGCGTGTCCTCCGACGCGTTTTTCGCCACCCAAAGGGCTTCCTTCAGGGAGGTGAGCACGAACTATTGGATCTAAATATTATAGTTAAGCAATATGTAAATATATATAGGTTTACTGCAAAACATGATCCATCAAGATGTTTTTACGTGTACGTTGAGTGTTGTATTGAACCCTAACATATATGTGAATCATTCATGATATATACAGTTTCAGTAACATTTTAGATAGTATAGGATATATTTTTAATGTACAACTGTCCACTTTATGGAAAAAAATATATATCACACTATTAATACATTTCAGCTACCAAAATTTAACAGATATATTAACATTGTATAAGTACAAGTTTGTTGCTGATTACCAATTATCATACATGAAGTCTAGTAGTATTTGGAATTACATAGTTTAGTATTTAGGGGAAAGTGTCTCCCAAAGGTGGGTCGACATTAGAAATAAGAAAGAAATTTCCTCTCTAATCCGATTGCGATTATTGGTCTGTGCAGATACAAATAGCTTACTATTCATCTAGTGTAGGTAGGATCAGGAGTTCGTTTCAACAATATATATAGGGTCCCAGCAATTTTTATCATATTTGTGGAGTAGGTCGGATTCCCCGTGGTATCCCAAAACAGCCTCCAAACAGAGCGGCTGGGAGGCATTCAATCCGGGCGCCACTATGGGTCTGGCGCCATCTGATGAGACATCACAGGAGTTTGTATAACGGCCATGTCTAACGAAATGATAAAGAACCCAGAGGTTATAGAGTGACGAATGAGAATCGCCTACTGTTGGGCAGGAATATTCCCAGGGGTTCCTTACGTTCTAGTGCTGGGGGGTATAAGATGGTGTAATTTTCCCAGCCTTCCCAATTCTGTCGTCACTGAGCGGGCGGCAGAATGAGGAATCATTGGGTGAGTTGGTCCTCATATTGGATCCTCTTCTGCCGCGCAGTGACGACAGAATTGAGGCTGGAAATTACACCATCCGTATACCCCCCCGCACTAGACCGTAAGGAACCCTTGAAATCTCCTGCCACCAGGTAGGCGATTCTCATTCGTCACTGAGCCGCTTCATCGTGTGG
>CM070041.1:3464783-3477126 GCA_036250615.1 Ptychadena robeensis
ATTTTTTTTGACCAAAGTTTAGCTTTAAACCTGCATTACATTGTTGCATTTGTACATTAATTATCACCTGCAGGGGTTAAGGTGGCTGGGTTATAAAAAGGAAAAGAAAAAGGTCATTGCAGGTACAAAGATAATCTTCTTACCTCCACTGCTTGCTTCATTAATGTCATCTGACTCTCTTGCTTGGCAATAGACCTCTATAGAACATAGAACAATGATGAATAATGACTACATACATGAAGCTGAATTATAATATGTATTTTAGGATATGCGCAAGTGTTTCACTCCTCAACCAGAGATTTTCTCAGAAAAATAAAAATGCCCATCATTTCCTGTGCCCCTTAATGGATGAACCAATAAAAGACAAGAAAAATCTCTTAATTTATGTTGGTGGCAATATATAAAACCCCCCTAATAAAGTGCCTATTGAACGTTAGGCTACCTTTAAAGAAATAACAGGCTAAAGCCCCCCATACACGTCTAGATTTTTCATCCAATCAACTCAATTCAATCAATTTTTTTGGGTTGATTGGTTGAAAATCTATGGCAGCCCACATGGTTAGATCAACCTAAACCAATTAAAATTGGGAAAAAAATTGATTGAAACAGGATTGGACGTGTTGGTACATTTAAATTGGTTGTATTGAAATGCATCACACTTTCAGTCTATCTACAGAAAAGTTGATCAAATATCTGTTACTACAGTTAACAAACATACAATCAATCACAGATATCCCTGACCCCAAAAAATTGATCTTTTATAGTTGATTGAACAGAAAATCTAGACGTGTATGGCTAGCTTAACATGGATAGGCATACCCTAGTTTTCTGACAATTGATAGGGACTAAACATTTATTCATTAGGTGCCTGTCATGGTGGAGGAACTGTTGAGAAATTATTGAAAATGGCTTTACCAAGCCATAACTATTTCAATGTGTAAAATAGAGTGAAAGTAGCAATTTGCAAGTGTTCTTCGCTCTTTATACAACTTTTATGATGGGGATTTGAAGAAAATATGCAATAAAAGCATAATAACTTACTAAGTGCGAGTCTCGAAGCAAATGCTGAAGGCACTTTGTGTAAAGAGAATTAATGGAGTCCTGAAAGGCAAAAATCAAATCCATCAATACAAACATTTTTTAAGAGAACTAATCTTGCCTATAACTAAAATGTGTACATCTTCTAGAATACCAGGAAGTATCACAGAGGTCATTCCAGAATCCTGAGAAGCAGAAACAAGCAAGTATCAATGCTTCAAAAAGAATAACAACATCTAGCACTGACTTGCCACCTTCAACTTAAAGCGGACCTACCACGTTGTAGGTCACTTTGCACTATCGGCATCAGGCTGCCAATAGATAGGGCAATCACTGTCCAAAAATAAATAAAAATAAATGCTGTGACGTTGCGCCGCGGTCGCTTGTTAGAGCTGAAAGGGCTGCCGGGAAAACATCAGCTGATAGATCTCTGGAAGGACCAGAACTGTCCTCCCATACCAAACCCTTTGGTCTGCAGGGGAGGGGCACCTTAGTAATGTTCAACAGAATGGGCGGAAGTAGCTTCAGGTGCCAGTACTTATGATGGTGCCTTAGGGAATGAAGAAGTGAAGATTGTAAGTACCTTTTTTTTTCTCTGTGTAGCAGTTTTCACAGATGTATACTGCTGACAGGTGTGTAATATGTCCATGTCATGTATGTCGGGGATTTTTTTTTTTGAGTTTACTTCCGCTTTAATTCTATTGGGTAGGTAAAGACACTTAACAGAGAAATGGGCAAATTGAAGCTCCAGGCTACCAAGAAAGTTAAACACTTGTCTGTTAAAGCACACGATTTTCAAAGAACCTGCGTGCTGACAACAAAGTATGTAAACAGAATGGTAGCCATTTTCATTTCAAATAAGTACTCTATTCCGCTCACTTAATTCCACAAATTTTGTAATTCAGGTTAGCCAGTCTTGTAAACCAGCCATGTCCTGTTACACGGTGACCTTCATTTTTAACTGGTATCAAGCAATAGAGCAATGCAGCCTGATCTGGGAACAAGCCCACCCTGTAGATAGACAAAAGCTAAACACCGGCATCCTTTCTGGTCAGCAGTACACAGGGCTAAAACCGCTCCATAAATAGCTCCCCATCGGGGGAATGGGGGCACTTGCACCCGTCAGCGCAGGCAGGCCCTGTACAGGCTGCCTAGAACTCCAGTCCAGGCTGAAGAGAAAGATCTCTCCAGCATGGATGGGGAAGGAGACACCCCGTCATAGGGCCACAACCCATAACCAATGGGAAGGTGCCGCCCTTCCCTCGCTGCACATTGCGAGAGAGGGGAAGAGGGGAGGCACAAAATCGCCCAACCGTGGCACGCCCATAACTCGTGCTGAATGGCGAACACTCCCTCCAACTAAACCACACACACGGGGCCCCCCCGGCGGGCCACCCACGACGTACTGCAGCCAATGCCCTTATTTCGGGGCCAGGCTGAAAATAGGTGGCGGAACTCCGCTCCGGTGTGTTCCCCCAGAAAAAAAGCCCTGGCAGTACATGATATGATTTGTAAAAGTATTTCTATATCTATGCCATTCAGCTCCGCATTTTACCAACTACAATAGGACCAATCGTACGACTCCCAGCAACCCAAGACCATTAAGTGTCACCTAATTAATGCAGCCAGGATCCTGATCCCCCAACACTGGCCTACAAACCGTAGCCTCCATTCCGGATTCTCTGCGCTGAACAAGGCGCCCGCTGGCACATTTGCCGGGCAGATTCTCTGCTACTTGTAGGCAGTTTCCTGTAGCAGGGGAAGGATGCTGTTCGGGCGTTGTTTTCCCACGTCATGGAGACACCAATGATCTTCCATGGAGGCGTCTCCGGCGGCACCCCGCTGTGCTGCTTTGAAGATGCGGCAGCCCGCAGCTTCAAAACAGCGCAGCGGGCGTGTAGCTAGCAATACGCAGGGTGGGCACGGTCCTATTCATCAGCATGGTAAGTGTCCTCTCTGTGTCTTTTTCCACAGGGAAAAAGACATAGTGGACACAAGCCCTAATATAGTCATTAACCTCCCTAGCGGTTTGCCCGAACTCAGTTCGGGCACAGTTTGATCGCCGATCAAACCGTGCCCGTACCGGGATCGGGCAAAACTGCCGTCTCCCTGTGTGCTGCCGGCTCTGTACAAGAGCCGCCGACACACGGAGCCCTTCCGGCCCTGTGTCTTCAGCGTCATCTGTGACGCCGAAGGGGGCGGGGGGGCGGCGCCATAGACCTCCATGTTAATGGAGGGGGCGCCGCTCTCCTCTCCACACGCCGCTGGCGTCTATTTGACAGTACAGTGTACTCCGCCGCGATTGCCGGTGACATGAGGTTTTCATGCCATAAAAAATGGCGCGAAAACCTCAAACCGCCCAGAGGGTTAAAGATGTGCAGGATACTGGCCAATATCAGAAACTTACAGAAGAAAATTATTAAGGCACCAATGAAGGGTCTCGGTGGTGCATTTATAGTTAAAAGAATATAAGTAGGTGTCAAAAGGTTAGACACACACCCCATACAGAGTTTGCTGCAACTGTTTACATGCACTACGCATACTTATAATGCACCAAGGATACTCACAATGTAATGTCGAATGCTCTTTCTTTCATGGACTTTAAAAGCACTGCGGAATGAGGTGATATTTTTGTCAAATCTCTCTACGTGTTTCCCCAGGAATTCCTTCACATCCTCAATGTTTTTTAAAGTGCAGGTATTGGACGGTGCAGTGGTGAGTTGCTCTGAAATATGAATCAAACATGCCTTCGAGCATCTACTGTATGTCACATAGTAAATTAGCAAAGTATATAGGCTACAATAAAATCAATCATTCCCTGCCACATGGAAATAATGGTAGTTCAAGGACAGGTCTCGGCAGTTAATATTTCAAACCCACCCACAACCCCCCTTCAATTCTAACAATGCAATATGGAAGGATATATATGCTTCTTCTGCTTCCTATGCTATACAGCAATAAAAACAAAACAATGGCATGGAAGGCCTCCCTTTCTTTCCTCATGAAGTTTACAGGGTTAATAATCCCTGCACCACAAGCAGAATTTATTCACCTTTTCTTCGTCCTAGTCTTTTCTTCCTCTACTAGTGTTTTGAAAAAATTTCCGATTTAAAAAATGCTTTAAAAAAACGTACATGCATTTTTAATGCGCTGGAGATTGAAGAGTACACCAGACTTGACTCTTTTCCACTGAGCCCATGAAACCAGAAAGTTATAAAAATGTGTCAGAGCTTAACCAGAACTACGAATCCCTTGCCTGTGTTCATGGGACTGTGTTATTCCAACTAAAACTCACTTACTACTATCAAATGTTCTGCTTTAGATCACATAAGAAAAATAAGGAGAAATGGACACTGGATGCGTTAAATTATTTTCTTTCCTCCTGCCCTCTCCACTAAATTAATTGAAAACAGCTTGTGTGTGGGACACAATTAGGCATATAAGCAAGGTGACAAGCTATAGAAAATTATACCCTACTCCCCCTACACTCCAGTCCTATAATTTCGTACCCTCTCAATGCTTTTTTCTCATCTTAGACTAAATTGTGCAATCTCTGTGCAGGGACGCTATGGCTTCTCTGCTTTACATTATTGCCTCCTAACTCACACTGTGCCTCTCTGGAAGCCTTACTGTAGGAAAAGAGATGCCCCTAATTACATAAATTCTGGTTTTAAACCTGTATATCCACTACTACGCAACATGAAATTCCAAATTATCTGTTGGTGTGTACACTGGGCCTTGTTTAAGCTTTTTTGAAGGATTTGATTGTGTTTACCATCATGACTTTAGTTCTTTTTCAGGGCGTAGGGTTCTGTTGATTTACAGGAAAACCTCTTCTACCCCATCTGTAGGGACATGGTTTGATGGTGTCGTTGCCATGATTAAACTGGAAAAAAGTATCTATACCTGAAGGGGCTTTGGGAAGAAACCCTCATTATTCACCTTTGAACCCTATTTATACTCACATTGTTCACCTGCAATGCAATTAATTTTTTGTTTGAAAGTGTTGTTATTATCTGTTCTTTCTGATATGAGCCAAGACAAAAGAAGTGATGAAATGTGACTGTGAAATGATCTCCCTTGTACTGTGTTAAGGCCCCCACACACGTACCGAGTGGGGGCGACAGAGCTGGTCATATCAGCTCTGGAAAGCAGCGTGATGACGTCATTCTCCCGAGCTGACAGCATCGGCTGGCACCCTTTGCGTGCCGGCCGTTAGCTTCAATGAAGATGCCGGTCTTCATTGAATTTAACGGCATCGGCCAGAGAATATCGGACATGTCCGTTTTGTGGCCGGCCGAGCTGTAGGGCGACATGGATCTGTCGCCCCATGTGGGCACCCCCGATCAGCAGCTGATTTTGCCGCAAGCGTGCACGCCCATCGGTCGGCCGCAAAATCGCCCGCCACTCGCTGCGTGTATGGCAGACTTTTTTGTACTGAGTAATTGTTTACATTAAGTTTTCAATAGGTTTTCTTTTCTTCTTTAATGGTCTACTTGTTTATTTTCCATAAAAGTTACATTAACAAAAAAAATGGCTCTGAGGATGCATACAAAGAAAGCTCAGCCCGTGATCAAGAGGTTCAAAGAACACACATATTTAGCAGCCATTTCCATAACCTGAGGCTGTTCATAAAATCATCTCCTGATCCCAGATGATCTGCTATAAACAACACAATGTCACACGCTGCTTTGTCAGCTGGTGGGAAAAGGCTACATACCGGAATTCTCCTCTTTTTCTAGAGAACAGGCAATGCACAGGACGCTGAAACTTTCCTCCTTTTCATTGTAGAAGGTCTCCTCAAACAGAATGGGTATAGAAAGAGAGTGGGTGAAACCAGTTCCCAACTTGACCTGGGTCCCCTGAATGAAAACTTCCTGCAAATTTCAGAAAATAAATATTTTTTTTTAGATTTCAGTACCATGCAAAAGAAAACCCCAAATTATAAATGAACAAATGCCATACACAGCTTTGCTGAACATTTCAGATCAACAGTGGATGCCATGTAGTCCCAGCAGAAGCATGCTTCTAGGCTGCTCAGACATAGTAATGGCACGTAGGCAATGAAGTGCCTTATCACTATGATCAATAGGAGTGCTGTACTGTGTTATATGCCATAGAATGCCATATGTGCCATAGAAAATTACAGAACGTTTGGAGTTCAAGTGATACCCTTTATTGGCTAATGGCCATCAATACAGAAGCAAGCTTTTGGGTTTTCACATCCCCTTCTCAAGCTTAATACGAATTTGGTTTTAGAGACTCACATTTATATACAAAGTTACAAGGATGGACAAAAGGATATAAATAATTTAACAAAAAACAACAGTTTTGTCTTGACACACTTGACAACTAGGAGGTGAAGGTAAAGAGTAAGGGCAAAACTCTATTATGGCTTTTTCAAGGTGGCGTGTCCATGGCGCCTGCCTGTGGTTTGCACACTATTCGGGCACTTGGCAATACACAGTACACACTGTGTGGATGCGCTCTGGCTTTCCCCTGTGCGAAATGACATGCCAATCTATACTGGTGCATCATTACCCATGCTGGGGCACGATGCGCTAAACGTGTCACATAATGGACACGTTATGCAACAAAATCCGTGACTCCAATGTGTTGTTCATTTAAATAGGGTGCCCACCCTCGGATAAGTGTAGACTTCGTGTCAGTGGAGAGTAAAGTGTCAGTAAGAGTCAGTGGAGAGTAAAAAAAGTTGGGAAGAGTTGTTGGGGTAGGAAAAAGCCTGCATTCCAAGATCAAGTCTTGTGTTTGTAAATGATATGCATGATAAGTTTATTTTAGCTTCTTATGTGTTAAGTTTCACTGGAATTACCTCACAGATGAACGATCATGGAGGAAAAAAGAAGCTTTGATGCAAACAAAAAGGGAAAGTACGCAGCATCCTACACAGAGCATGAAACCATTTCCATTAATCCCTGCCCCATGCAGGAGCTCAGCCACCAAAATTCCCACCAAACTTCAGAGGATCAAAGGGCACCCTTTGTGTGCTGTCCCCATCCAAAGTAATGGGAATGCCCAGGAATTTACAGACATGTCGGATCCCCATGGGAGGATCCTGGTAGATCTGAGCAGGTGGGCTCACCCAATTTGTGGGCGAACGACCACCGGGCGATCGGCTGGAACATGCACGGCGGTTGATCTGCCGAAAAATCAGGCAGGAATTGGCCGTTGTATGCCTACCTTTGCACACACTGAAGGACCAGTTTTCTATAGGAGAATAAAATTCTTCTTTTGAATACAGCCTATGCAGGTCCCATGCAAGAGAATTTTTTTTTTTTAAATATTAGGAAAATAAACATCAACTACCAGAACTGTATCACAAAATCACCTTTCCATCCTCAGTAAGAAAGCCTCCTTCATTAGGTTTCAGAACGTATGACTCAAAGTAGGAGTTGGAGAAGGAACTGCTTAATATACTCCCCTTACAAGGCACCAGTACCTGGAGGAAAAAGACAAATTGGGGTAGATTATTGTTTTTTTCTACATACTGACAAAAGACATAGAAATTATTGACCACATCTCACCCAACTTGGTTGATTTCCCTAACTGCCCTGAGGTCCACCTGCATGTATTGTTCTATCATTTGTGCAGGGTTACCTTTCTCCTATTTTGCAGGGTCTTCTTCCTCTTCACCTCTTGTCCTGGGTATACTTGATGCAGATTGCTCTTGATATGCCAACATCAGCATCATTATACTGTGTGTCCAGGGCCCTGTGATGACACATGCTGAGGGTGGGGCTAAGGCAACCTGGGCTCAAAGGGAGTAGGTTAATTAAGCGCAGAAAAGACCTGCACATTAGTCACTCCGCTGCATGCAACAACTTACCTCTGACCCTATACTACACAGACTCTGCTGGCCAGAACGAAATGCTCCGACCAGAAGAGCAGGAGTTCAAGAGGTAGAGAAATGTCTCCGACAGCTTCCCTACTCCCAGGCCTGACCGGCAGAGCTGTCTGTAAGGTGGGGTGTCTCTCCCATTAACATCTGCACTGTGTGTGAATAAAGTTAACACAGAGCTGGAGGAAAGATTCGCCCACAGGCAGATCTCCCCTATTCTCTGTAATCTGGCTGATCAAACATTACCCGGCTATCTGTGTGCGAGAACGCCCATCTCCTCCCACTGCTCCGTCTCACTGGGTAATCTTGTTGCCGGGAGAGTGAAGCTGATGGGGGGCCAAGGTACGGTCTCGGTGGTCATGCCTTAAGGACATAGGGCGCAGCCACACCACACCCCCACCCCATTTTGGAAAAGTGTGTCTTATAGTCCAAAAAACACAGCAAGTCTTATCAGCATACGAACTTAAAGCTACTACTTTCTTGCTGTACAGGGAATGCAAGAATCCTAAACCAGTCAGACTCACCAACTGCACTTAACTAGCGGTTTCCTTTTTTTTTTGAATTGCAAACACTACAAAATATTTGTAGTGTTTTTATTTGTAACAATAAAAATAAATTTAAACAAAATTCTAGATACGCATTTTAGGCTAATCTTTTGAACTTGTTCCAGAACACAGTGTGCAGTTTCCTCTAGGAACAATTACAATTACCAAAATAGACAATTTTGGCAAAATGGCTAAACTCATAATTTTAAAGTTCTAAACATCATATTAAAGCAGAACTTCTCAATTTAATCTGTTTGAATTCCATCTTTGAATCTAACAGAGCGAGAAATTAGATCATCTCATGCTAATTAACCTCAAATATGCAAATAGAAGATTAGGCCTTGTTAATTTGGGTCAATTCCACCCGTCATCTGACTGAGAAAAGGTTCCCAGTATTGACACTACCCTCATCCATACGTTTTCAAAAGCAGGACATGAATTCCCCGGAGGTCGGGGCGTATACACAAGGAAGAGCTTGTACTGGGCCTGTAATTCATGAAACTCTTTGTATAGACATAATCTACAGTCATCAGCAGCAATTGAAAAAAAAAAAAAGTGTTATTGTCTCTTGAAAACAGGCGTGCGGCTGCGATTTCTCCTTCAATGGAACGAGGACGTGCTCAGTCAACTGTCTATTGAAGAGTCACAAGATTAAACACAAGACTGGATGAGGCTGACTTGCTAAGGTCAAAATCTTAATCATCCGTACATAGAATGAAGACAAAAAGAGAAATCACTTTAAAAATCTCACTCTTGTGACTGAAAACGCTTTACAATTCAAATACAATGCTACGATCTACATACCTCACAATGGTAACAGGATTAAAGGTGCCCTTGGTCCCCCTCCAAAGAAATGGCGATTGAACAGAGATTTACCAACTTGTTTCCTGTTCGACTTACATTTTCTCGAAGAAGGATCGATCGCCTCATGTGGGCAGCGTTCGATGCGTGAACGATCGATTGAAGGCTTGATTTATGTGGTCAACAACTGGGAGCTCCTGGGGGGGGGGGGGGTGGATGTCTAAAATCCATCCCTATACCCCGTATAGCCCTATAAAGCAGACTAATGAAAAGGGACCTGTAAAACTGGTCAAAATCCGTCGGGCAGAGTGACCCAGGAGAACTGTCGCAGCAGCCAGCTGCTATAGTCTACTCCCCTCTTAACATATTGTCAGATTTAGTAAAGCTGCTCTAACAGAGCCAAACATTTTAATATCCTAATAGCAATAAATGCTAGAGGCATACAACATGCCGATAAGCGGCGATTTTTAATCTGACCGACGGGCTGCGCGCTCGCGCCGTCGTCAGTTAAAAATCGTCCGTAATCGGCATGTGCCACATGGGGCGACAGATCATGTCGCCCCATGGCTCGCCGGCCAGAGAACGGACAGTTGGATCTTCTCTGGCCATGAAAGCGAGGCAAGCCGATTCCATAAGATGCAATGGAGCGGCGTCTTCATTGCAAGCTATGGCCGGCCCACAAAGGGTGCCCAGCGACTCTGAAGGGCCCCAGAATGCAACAGGTGCTAACGTGATGACGTCATCACGTTAGCATCTCGGCACACATCGGAGTAGGTCTGACCTACTCGGTATGTGTATGCCCAGCATTAGTGCCTTAGTGAAGGGGATAACCGTAGTATTATACTCAGCCACTGATAAAGCAGTCTATGTTGAGGCCACTTGACAGCCGCCCTATAATACAACCACACTGCTGTGTGCAGAAGTTGCACACATTGTTCAGGCAGTGAGCAGACCGTTGTCAGTCATTGCCAACAACCCCCACATTATGCATGGGCAACTACCTGGCAAACATAACATGTCAAGTCTGCAGGGTGGGTTACAGGGCAGAAAATGGGCAGTTTCCAACTCACCATGAGATAAACAGCATTTAGTCCAGTTCTGGCAGGGGGGCACTTAGCCTCCCTGTAACACTGGTTCTTGGGTGGGTAATCACCGCAATGCACCCATTAAATGCCCATTGCAAACAAATGGACAAACACAGGGTGCATGTCAATGGAATGCGACTATTGACTATATTCTTTAACTGCATAGTTGGAATTGTGGAGACCTAGCCTTACTCACGCTATTTAAATACAATTTTGTAACATCAGGGACCACCGGCAAGTTGGTGGATGGAAAAGGACTTAATAAATGATAACATTTGTGTTTGAAATATATAGATGAGCAGAGCAGTGGGGAGAGCCCCCTACCCATATGTTTGTAGATAATTACTCACACCACCTAGATGTAGAGTAATTATTTATGTGACCAACATTTTTTAAAGCGCTGGAAATAAAAAAACACACACATATATGTACACATGCCATAGGAAATAACTGCTGTCCGACCGCTGTGAGCAGTGCAATGACACATGGTGGGAATTCTAATTAACTTTAGATTTAAAGGGCAACTGTGACATTCATCAAAATAAAGAATAGCCTTTCAATACTGGAGCCAAACACGACAGGCCTAATTAAAAGGATCAGCAGAGATTTCAGGAGCGCTCCCTGTCATGCATAGCCATGGGATGACTAAACACAATAACACACTTACTATGCCGTGAACTTCTGCAACCTTGTTGATAAGGTCTGGCCTCTGCTTGTGGATCTCCAAGTAGAAAGCGTTGTTCAGGATATCCTCATCATACATTGCCATAAGGGATGTCGGTTCTGCAAGGGGTGCTGGGGCGGCGAGGTTGCTGCGCTCATGATGGCTCCATTACCTCTACGTATGTTTATCCTGGGGAAATGGACAGTAAGCATTACACCGAAGAGTAAGTGTCAATAAAAAAAAAAAAAATATCAGTTTTAGCTAAAGCCTTTAGTTCATACAAAAATGCAATAACCTGAAAGGTTCAATTCTTGGTGACCCCTCCATAAAGCTCATTGCATGGATGAGAAATCTATATCCCTTTTTTTAATTGTGTTATCACCCTGTCAAAGGGATTTCTGACACAAATTTAGGCAGGCATAGTCCTGCGTTGTCACCATCAAGAAACCAGCTTGGATAGGATCAGGCCCAGTGGCCAATTGCTGCCCGTGCTCAAAATTGCACCGGCCCAAGACATGATATCAATGATATGCCAGACCATCACTAGCCCAGTGCAGCAAGCATGATCTGCACCATTCAACTATCAATAGATAGGTTGGTTACACCAAAACCTTTTTTTCTTGCATACATGGCCAAAGGACTTGATTTAAGTACAATTCTTTAAGAGAAATCTCAGGGCAAGAACATTGCTTCAATGTCTATGTGACAGCACAGTCTTTGGCTTAGCATGACCAATCCCCCCCCCCACCCCCCTGAATGGTACAATGCCAAGTGTACATAGAGGTGCCTGCAGCCATGTATTGTGCCTGGCTGCTTGATCATGCAGATTATCCCTACTGTCAGCATGTAATGAGCAATGCTGGTGAAACTCCTCCCCGATTCTCCATATGCTATAGGGATGGGTACATGTGGCTGGACAGCTGGGAGGGCTAAAAGTACCAGAAGCCTAGAGGCAGCCTTTATGAGCATTATGACTAAGTGAATGGCTAATGCTTAACAATACCAAACCCAAGTATGTTTGAAAGAAGAGATAGTATCCCGTACTTGCAGTTATCATCTAATGCTATGGGCAAGTGTGGTTTCCATTTCATGTTAATGGTTCAAAGAATATAAGGCTTAATGGTTGGCCTGCACACATTTTCACCTCCTCAAACCTGGCTATCTTTCTACCTTCCACTCCTCAGCAGTAGAATATGCGATGTTACCAGCTACATCCTGGGTACTATGAACTAACGGAATTACTTATCTGATACGACTATGAAGTTTAGTGCAAACCTCAAATGTCTATTTTCTAAAGCCCCCATACACCTTAAGATCGATCCATACAATCTCAATTAGATCTACCAACAAC
>CM070041.1:3477226-3505749 GCA_036250615.1 Ptychadena robeensis
TAGAATACATAGTGATTGGAAGGATTAGAAAGGTCCTCATAGTACATGGTTTTGGTAGAAGAAAATTTGATTGTAGAGAAATTGTATGGAAAGATTGTAAGGTGTATGGGGGGCTTAAGTCAGTGGTGGGAAACCACTGATATGGAGGGCTGAAGAACACCCAAGGGGCTACAGGTTGGGCACCTGGGATCTAAGTATTAAACCATGGAGAGAAATGATAGTATATACTATAAGAAACCTGGTTGTTGATCGCAAGAGAAAAGGCTTGCTGACAGATCCTTCAGCTTCAATACATTGATTTAGAATCGAAATAGAGCCCAGGCATTCTGACTTCTTGTGGGTGATGATTTGATGATGCCCAAGGACCAGCAAGTTGGCTTGCATTTTCAAAAGAATGTCAGAAATAGTTGACCTTAAAAATATCCGATTCCTCAGCAATCTCTCCTACCACCAGGAGTCCTATGCAAATAATTTTCTCAGTATAATAAGAATTGTGCGACAGAATCAGTAAGGCTATGTCTCCACAGCGCTGTGTGATCTGTCAGGACCCCCTATATTAAGCGCAGTGCTTGGCGGGGGGTCCCGACGGATCACATACACTTGCTCTGTTCTCATAGCGCTGAGCCGATCCCTGATGCTGGGATTACTGTAGTGCAGTATGTTAACCCCTGCAGGTAATGTGTATGCGATTCATCGGGACCCCCGCCAAGCACTGCGCTAAACCTAGGGGGGTTCCACAGATCACAAAAATCCTTACATGGATGGGGCCTTATCACAGACGATCATCATGCATGGCACTCATCTCTCAACAAGCACTGCCAGGACCTTTATAACATTTAGGGAAAATAAACAGCAGTCACTGATCCGCATCAGGCGGTAGAGTATTGATTCCATTCCTGCACTCTCCCTTTGAATCAAGAAATTGGAAACATCTGGAACATGGATCTGCTCCTTCTGCCAAATGCACAGCAATTACCATTCTCACAAGTATGCTGAGAGACGGGAAGGACGGAGATGACACTGGTCAATGTCACTCATTTCTCTCTATTGCTACCAAATACCAGGGGGAGGCTTTTATCATATAGAAAGGAAATAATTATAAAAGGAGGAAGGTGGTTTTCATTGGACATTCACAAATGACAAACAAATCAAACAACTAACCAAGAATATATATTGAACGTCAAATAAAGATCTTTATAAATACACCGCTATAGGGGAATATTTTTAAACAGTTTACCCCCCTGGCGGTCTGATTCTTTTCTGTGAAATGAGATCACCCTAGTGGTCTACTGAGATCCAGATTACTGTACCAAAAGAGAGACAAAGGCTAATTAACTCGCAAAGTCAGATAGAGGAATTTTTCTGAATGAAATTCAACCATCTCTAAAAATGAGTGAAATGTCCACAAGATGGCGCTGTTGCCTAAAGCCCCCCATATACCTATAAATCACTCCATAACATTTCCATTATATCTTCAACTATGTAGTGCCGGGGCCTCCCTGATAGAATACATAGTGATTGGAAGGGTTAGAAAGGTCCTCATATTACATGGTTTCGGTAGACGAAAAATGGATTGTACAGAAATTGTATAGTAAGATTGTAAGGTGTATGGGGGCCATATGTTTGTTTAGCCAGCCAATGCAGCTCGGGATTACCAACTTCAGTAAGTTTTTTTCACTCCAAACTAGACTTCGGGAATACCACCTAAGAAGTTAAAGGATAACTAAAGTACATTTGTTTTTATGGGCCGGAATTTGAGGCAGGGAATAGAGAAGAACCTGGCAACACACATCCTGAGATTTTAGGTGCATTTTATTCATGATATCTACATATAAAAGCCTTCTTTGTGACTCAAAACTGCTGTTGAGTGTAATCATCTTGCATTCAATTTAAGAAGGCCCAACTGGGTCACAGTTCTCATTTAAATGGCACTATGAGGTATGCCCTTTGCTCCTTCCCCAATAGACTTTTATCTGTCACTCAAAAGATACTAGAATATTCCTCTTCACTACTTCCGGAGACTCACAGCTGTCACTCAATAGCATAGGGATCAAACTTGAGGGCAAATCTGACCCCTGAGCAAATATTTTTGGCCAGTGGAAGACCTGCTAAATCTACCTTCTAGGCAGCCCCCCCTACCAGCTGAACTTACAACCCCTCCTCCATCCTTTCAATCTGAGAGTATAGAACTACAAGTCCTGGCTGCTCAATGGTGCATTCCAGTAACGTCACAGTGAGCACCTGCTGTCTGGAGTATTCTGGGATCTGTAGTTCTCTACTCTCAGAGTTGGAAGACAGAGGCATGGTGAGTGCATCTGGTAGGGGGGCTGCAGGGAAGGAAGAGCTGGTAAAAGGGGTACCAGGATTGGTCTGGGGGTAGGCAAAGTACATACAGAGATGGGGGCACAGATGGGCTACACACAGTGCACAATTTATATTTAGTCCACGTGTGCCCCCATCCCTGTGTGTACAGTGTGTGTGTAGTGGAGTCAAACTCCCTTCAGTTTAATTTTTTTTAAATAACGTTGTTTAAATTGGGGTATTTGAGTAAATACAATATTTTGTATTTGAGTTTGACACTGCTGCTCTATAGTATTGACCTATGCTCCTCCCCCAGCAGACTCACAGGTGCCATTTAAATGACACTATATGGTATGCCCTTTGTTCCTCCCCTAGCAGGCACACAGCTGTCACTCAAATGATATGTAATATTCCCCTTCACTCCTCCCCCAGCAGACACACAAGTGACTTTTATATGCTCAGTAATATGCTCCTCCACCCAGCTTTATAAATGGTTATATAGAGAGGATTAGGCAGACTTATGCCTGGCATATACACGCCGATAAGTGGGCGATTTTTCCGCTGACCGACGCTTATCGAAGTGTGCCCACATGGGGCGACAGATCCCTGTCGCCCCACAGCTCGGCCGGCCAGAGAACGGACATGTCGGATGTTCTCTGGCCGATGCAAGCCAATGCCATTAACTTCAATGAAGACCAGCGTCTTTATTGAAGCTAATGGCCGGCACACAAAGGGTGCCTGGCCGATTAAAGCAGCCCCAGAATGCAACGTGATGATGTCATCACGTTTGCATTCCATAGCTCATCTGAGCTTTTCTGTCTGCACCCGTGTGGGTGTATGGCAGGCATTAGGTTAGTCGCTGGGCCAGCACAGACCGTAGTTAGACTCATCCAGAAGAGTAAATAACTATAATGAGCATGGTGGAGGGTGAGCGGGAACTGTGATAGGAAATGCACTTGTCACAGATTTCCGAACACTTGTTCATTGGTCGTAAGAATACAGAATTTGATCTAAGTGTATTATACTTAAGTTATGAACATACAAACACACCTGGAGAAGCAAGAGGAAGTTGTGAAGCATGTCCAATTACTCTTTTGCATGTTTTAAATAGATAAAACGTAAGTGTACTTTATATATATATATGTGACTTTAATTTGCTTACTTGAATTCTTGCTTCACTGAATGAGCGTTATTTCATAAAACACACTGAGACTTTGTCCGTGATTGTATTTTTCTGTTGTCTCGAAATCCCACTTCTAAATCTGTTCAGGATGAATAGTAGTATTAGGTGCGCAAAAAACGATTTGGCTTATATGAATAATGCCTGCCATACACACGCGATGTGTGCAGGCAGACTACCCCCGATGTCGCTCCGGGAGGCTAACGTGATGACGTCATCACGTTAGCCTCCCATTGCATTCTGGGGCCCCACAATCGGCCAGGCACCCTTTGTGTGCCGGCCATAAGCAGCGATGGAGACGCCGTCTTCATTGCTGCTTATGGCAATCGGCTCCCATCTGTCGCCCCATGTGGGGACATGCCGATAAACGGCCGGATTTTAACCTGACCGACGGCGAGAGCGCGCACGCCCGTCGGTCAGATTAAAATCCGGCCGTTTATCGGTATGTGTATGGCCAGCATAACTATGACATTGGCAACTTGTGTCATATGACACACTAATCTTGGGGCGTTGGTTCTTCTTTTCTCTGGATTTTACTAACAGAGCATCTTCAGGTAAGTGGTGGCTTTCTTAAGGTGGGAACACATGGGACGATTTTTTCGTTCGACAGATTCAAAAAGATAGATATTTTATCGTTGGAACAAAAATCTAAAACCGAACAAGATTTCGTTCGACCAACTTTTGAACAAAAGTGAACGATATCGAACAAAAAAATCTATCGAAAGCTGATCGGTCATGTTGGTAAATTTTCATCTATCTTGTAAAAAACGAATGTTAATCGAACATACCATCGTTTCATTCAATAATTTTTGTTCGATCTAATGAATTTGAATGAAGCCATTTCTTGTTCCAAAATCGAACGAAATTTCGTTCCTGTAAAAGTCGAACAAAATTTAATTTGGTCGAACGAAAATACAGTGTGTACATTCGATATAGGCACAATGGATATTGGATCAAAAAAATCTAACATGCTGATCGAATCTATCGTCGATTGTGCAACAATCTATACGTGTATTCCTACCTTTAGATATACCCATTGGAAAAGCTTGCGCTTGTGTGATAGTTCTGGATGCCAGAGGGGCAAGTACTCAAACACTAGTCATGTGGGTGGAATGGGAATGGCATGCTCCTTATAGCTGGGCAATTCTCCCCTCTACTAAACAAAGGGGCAGGAACACAGAATAAGGGCAGGTGGAGAAGCTTAGCAAATCTGTAGAACTACGTGGCTTTATATGTGTAAAGATCAATTTAGGCAAATTATAAACTTGAGAAGAAGACACGATTGCTGCTCACATCCCATCGTCCAGATGGCCACTGGGAAGTTGGTTCATCTGCCTTTGTTTCTGAACAGCAGATTACACATGACCACCAGCTGTAAGCCTCTTAGTGTCCCGAAGGTACAGCTGGGACAGCACAGGCCTAGAACAGCCGGTCTGCAGATCACTGGCCACTGCTTTCACTTATTTTCCATCACAATGCTGCTGATCCGCTGATTTCTCTCTACATGTACTTCCTCCGGCACTGGCTGAATATTATGACTCTGGACAGCTTTCCTAGCTGTGCCAACGATGGACCATGTCTGCGTCATGTGTGTCACTATAGAGAGAACACTAAAGGCCCCCATACACGTGTCGGATTCCGGCACGATCGATTCCGGGCGCGTGCACACCAAACGATCGTGCCGGAATCGCATGCAGCCCACCTTGTCCAATCGATCAGGTCCGATCGTTCAGGGGCCCAGAATCGGATCCGACAGAGAACCAACATGTTGGTTCCATCAGATTGATTCTGCCCACATCAGGGGGAGTTGCCATTTGTCAGGTGGACAATCGGACACGGAATCGTCCCGGAATCCGTTGGACAAGGTGGTATGCAGCGATCGGATACTCTTAATTGGCCGATTGATCACACCTGCGATTCCCGGCAGAATCGCCGGAATCGATCGGATGATGAATCGATCGGACATGGAATCCGACACGTGCATGGCTAGCTTAACACTTGACATCTGCCTTCCCTTCCCACCATATTTGTATGCAGAACAATGTATTTTTTCCCCGTATGGCTCCCTCTTCTATGTACTGCTGAACAGGGGATTGTAGGAGAATGGCAAATTAGATCTAAAATGTTTAGTCAAGGCAAATACGAAGTAAAACCAGATTTCAGTTCCTTTTACTAGATCCTTGTGTTTCTCTATGAAATGCAGGCCAACTATGCCTGATGTGAGGAGCTATAAGGGTGCTATACACAGCTCCCTCAGTAATCCCCTTCATAGCATGCTAGCAGTGGGCTGGCCCTTTAAGGGGATAAACATTTTTCAGGCTTCAAGATTTTTTTTATCTGACCAACTTAAAGTCTTTTTACAATTAGATAACATGAGTTGTGTTTACATTAACATTCTGCATTGTAATAAATACATTATGTGGCACAGACTCATCTCTCCTCCCAAATTTAAATAGCTGGTCATGGGTAAGTTGTAAGTGCCTGATTGTAAAATGTGTCTCTCTATATATTGGTCAGTGTGTTCAGAGAATGGGTGCTGCAGTGTATAAACACATGCCAAAGTTTCAGCCCTGACACTCTGCTGCAGCGAAGACCTCCCTTCTGGTACTGGGCTTTTGGCTGGAAGAATATAGAGCGATTACTGCATAGTCCAGTCCTGCCTACTTTGCTGTAACATTCTGTATATTCACATTATATGTATATGGCTTTGTCTCTGATCCTTTTTCTTGCTCTCCAAAACTATGGGGTGCATCTTATAGTCGGTGTGTTTTAAAGAGTTTGTAAACAAACTCACCCCGAACTAACTTTTTAAAATGTTTAAATTAACCAAAATTGCCCAATTGCACGTGATAAGATTACCATTCCTTTCCATGTGTTGCCCATTTTTCTAGCAATTTCATTCCATTGTCACCTTGGTGAGAAGATACTCTAGCCCAGTGGTGGGCAACTGAGTTGATATGGAGGACCACAAGTGCGGCCCTTGGCATCACTTAAGGGCCGCACATAACATTTTCAATCTATACTGACTTATAAGCAGTTTATAATGGAAAGAAATACAGCAGGCAGAGCTAGAATACATTCGTTTTAATTCTTAAATAACAAAACTTGTTTTAAATGATACTTCAAGTATAAGGGAACACTGTAGTGCGGTAATGCACATTGTGTGTCATAAATATCAAAGGTTATGTGCCTCATAGCTATTGTCAAAGCCTTGAATTCAAAGGTTATGTGCCCCTATTCTGTTCCTCTCCTCCTATTCCTGCTGTAAGAAGATCCCAAGAAAAGATGCATCAGCGGGGGATCGGCACACAGTTCCTCTGCCCTATACATTAACAGTCAGGTTTCGAGGGCCACAAGTGGAGCACTGAGGGGGGCCGCTGAGGAATGGCCAAAGGGCCATATGCGGCCCCTGGGCCGCAGGTTGGGCACCTGGGCTCTAGCCAGAGCGTCTTGTCACCAAGAAAACACATCAGGCATGTTTTGTTTACATCACATAACACTCCCATAGTTTATCACAGTGATGCTGATGGACACACAATGCCCGGCGGGGCGGTGTGAATGATTTGCATTTGGCACAACGTGCCCAGATGTGGGTAATGGCGTGCCAGTATAGACTCCAGCAATGCTTGCATGACTTTCATGTCTTGATTTTCAGCACTTGGAGTCTACTTTTACCATCCTCCTCCTAATGGCAGCGAGAACAAAAAAAAAAAAATCTAAATCACTTAAAGAGATGGGAAGACGACGGGAGACATTCTCTTCCACATGAACAGATTAAACTCCATTAAAGGCAGAAGCCAGTCTGCAGTTATAAAACCTCAACATTTTAAGAACAATGGTAACAGGCTAAACATATCCACACAGAGTTCAGGAACCATTCAGTTCTGTGCGAGGTGCAGCCTTTGGTACAGGAGAAGAACAACAAGGTTTGGGTGTGTCAGTGCAGGGGAATATATATGCACACCCAATCATTCAATTTGACGTCATTGTAAATCTACAGCTTTTTAAAAGAAAAATATTACCAAGAGATCCTCCCAAAAAATCTATTTTTTACATGACTTCATATTCTAGGGTGACAACACTTTGTTTTTGCCTCTCCTGCGTTGACACATTCACAGGTTCCTTTAATAGAAACTAAAGGTGGCCATACACAGGTCGATTTCCCACACGATTCCTGGCCCATCGATCACTGGGCGCGTGCACGCCGATCGATCGACGAGGAATCAAGTGCAGCCCACATTGACCGATCGACCCCGCCCGATCGACATGGCCCCCAAATCGGATCGGCCAGAGAACCAACCTGTTGGTGTTTTCTGATCGATCGGGCACACATCAAGGGGCGTTGACATTTGCGAATCGATCGACTGGTAACAGAATCGTCCCGGAATCGGTGGCCTAAGGTGGTAGGCACAGACTTGTATGGTCGATCGATCGACGCCTGTGGCTTCACCGGAATCGATCGGATCGTCGATCGATCGCTCAGGAATCGACACGTGTATGGCTAGCTTAAGAAAGCTAATGGTTTGTGTAATGTGTAATGACAGGTCCTCTTTCAACGGTCAAACACCCCCCCCCCCCTCCACACACATACCAGGGCGGTACACAAGACATATTGGCACCACCTTAATGTGAACTCTTTTCCTGCCACAGCATAAACAAAAGTAAATTATTAAATACTCTTCAACTCCTGGTCGTTGAAAAAGCTAGCAGCCAGAGACCGCGCTGACCCACTTGTTAATGATAAAAATGTCAGGGACTTGTTTTTTTCCAAAGGCGTTTAAATATTTTAACGACCTTCACCCTCACAAAAAGGAGGAAAAACTCAAGTTAAAGCAGTGTTTTCCGAACTGAGGGTCACGGAGGTATTTCAGGGGGGTACAGCGAGGGGCTAAGGCAGGCCTCCCCTTTTCTATTTAGGGACATTATCGAGCCCTCCTCCCCATTCAAACACAAGTTAAAGCGGACCTACCTCCAGAAACCTATGTTTTCATGAATGGCACTAGAAGTGCCAATAATAGGGAGGAATGCAGTGGACAAAAAAAAAAAATAAACTCACCTGTAATGACCAGTTAAATAAGATGATCCCACAGCTTTTCTCACTTCCTGGTTCATTTTAGGCAGAAATCGGAAGCACGTCACAGGAAGCTTTACATTCTCAGTGATCCGCTTTGAAAATTCCCATAGACGATCACTGAACGCCCCCAGTGGCCACCCACGATATTGCACCCCCACGTGTTTCATGTGTTAGCTCCACAAACCAGGAAGTGAGGGGAGCTGTGTGGTAATCTTGTTAAAATGGTCATTACAGGTAAGTTTTTGAGTTTTTTTACTGCATTTCTTCCTATTATTAGTGCTTCTAGTGCCATTCATAAAAACATAGATTTCTGGTGGTAGGTCCACTTTAAGAATGAGGGCCAGAGCCCCTCCCCTGGAATACCTTCGCACCCCCCAGTTTGGGAACCACTGGACTAAGGGGAGGACAAGCAGGAGGCCAACCATGGAGGAACTAGCTTTAGACAGTTAGTAAAGTGCATGTAATGTGTGTGTCTGTGTGTGTGTGTTTGTCTCTATGCGATGATTGATATTTCTGCATGAGTACAAATAAAGTTTAAGGGGCCCTTTCACACTGTACACTAGTACACGATACTGCCACACAAACGCGGCTAGTGTAATATGTCCCTCAATCTGAAACGGTGTAGTCTAAATGGGGGATGGGTGAGAGGCTTGAATGTTTCTAGAAACTGGACCTTTACCTAAAAATACTATGTAAAGCCCCCCCTCCCTTATACCTTACAATCTTACCATACAATTTCTGTACAATCAACTTTTGTTCTACCAAAACCAATGAGGACGTTTCTAACCATTCCCAATCCTATTTATTCTATTCAGGGAGGACCCCACTACATGCAGATATATACCTTCCAATCTTATGTATTCTATCAGGAGGACCTGGCACTACATAGCAGGATATCCTTCCAATCACTAGTATTCTATCAGGAGGACCAGCACTACATAGCAGTGATATATACCTTCCAATCACTATGTATTCTATCAGGAGGACCCAGCCCTACATAGCAGTGATATCATACCTTCCAATCACTGTGTATTCTATCAGGGAGGACCCGGCACTACATGCCAGTGATATATACCTTCCAATCACTATGTATTCTATCAGGGAGGACCCGGCACTACATAGCAGTGAATATACCTTCCAATCACTGTATTCTAATCAGGGAGGACCCGGCCCTACATAGCAGTGATATATACCTTCCAATCAATGTATGCTATTGGGAGGACCCGCCACTACATATGCAGTGATATATACCTCCAACACATGTATCTATTATTCTATCAGGAGGACCCGGCACTACATAGCAGTGATATATACCTTCCAATCACTAATGTATTCTATCAGGGAGCACCCGGCACTACATAGCAGTGATATACACCTTCCATCACTATGTATTCTATCAGGAGGTCCACTATAACTCACACAGTTGTTTGTAGATCTAAAGGAAATTGTATGGAGCGATCTCAAGGTGTATGGGGGGCCTACACAGTAGCAGAGCCTAGGCACATACATTGTATATCGTTAGTGTGATTCGAAGGCACTGCTGCATTTGACTGCTACTCTTACTTAAATGGGTCTGGAGTGAGCTGCCATGGGGACTGGGGGAATCAGCAGATCTGAAACAGAAAAAAAGTGAGTACCATACAAATCCCATTAGGGTTGGTTGTACCTCACCAATAGCGACAAGGAACATATAGATCGCATGTGGTCACCAGAGGCCAACGAGATGTTTTTGCCATCTACAAATCCATTTCTCTTCTGTGAATGATTTAAACGCCGCATTTGGTCAGCTATTATACAGAGTCACAACCGATGAGTGCCGTCAGACATCACCAGTGTCCAACGGTTCACCTTACATTTCCTTTAGAGTTACATTAAGGCTTCTGCCAAAATACGGTGGATACCTAAATACGCAGCATATGAACCTCCCTAGCCTCTTGCAAGGTCCAGATTTCTGTATCAAAAGCGCACCAGACTCTAATGGAATTTTTTGTTTGTGTGTAGGCTGTAACTTTCCCAAAATATGTCCCATGGCAAGGTGTCTAAAGCTACCATACCAGTCGGATTCCATGGCCTCTCGATCACCCTATCCTATCGATTCCGGCGGGAATCGCGTGGATCGATCAGCAGTTAAGATAATCCGATCGCTGCATACCACCTTGTCCAACGATTCCGGGACGATCCGTGGTTCCTAATTTCCACCTCACATAATGGCAACTCCCCCTGATGTGTGCAGAATCGGATTCAAAAAGACCAACATGATTGGTTTCTCTGTCGTATCCGATTCTGGGCCCCTTAACGATTCGTAAGTGCTCGTACTGACACTTGGGCTGCACACATTCCTCCACGATCCGTTTCGCTTGCACCGCGCCCGATTCGATCGTACCCTGAATCCGTACGGAATCCGAACCCCTTGTAATTGTGCCTTAAACAGACATCAATCCTGACTATAATAATGTTTGAAACACACAATTATTATAAAAAAGTAATTAAAAAATTATAAATTTCATTGAATATAAAATCTCTGAATACTTATTGATATAATATTTCAATCAGTATTTTATTTTGTTTATTAACTTTTTATTACAATTGAAAATTGTTTTGTTTTTTAACTTTGAATTGTATTGGATACGTTTTATCACACGTTATCCATAACCATGTCATTTTGGCACTCACTCCTGAAAGGTTGTTTAACTTCAAAGACCACATCTTGTAAATGAGACACTGGGGGTGATTTTCCAGATGTGCTCTTTGAAGATAGCCCAATCTGTCCCGCGGCCCCCCTCGGGACATTCATATGCAAATTGGGCTGGGAGAGGGGTGACATCGGCCGGCTTAGAGCATCAGATCCCCCGGACGGCACAGAACAGTGAGCTTAGCTGGACGGCTCCATCTCATCAACTGCAATAATGACAAAGAAAGAAAGTGCTGGACGAGATGGAGCCGTCAAAAGCGCTAGGGGGGTTAAAGTACATTCCTAATATAGGAGTAGTCCCCAAAGCCAGCTTTACATGGAAGCAACAAATGCTTCAGGTCTGGGCTGGATGACCGTGATAACTGGGAAAAGTCACAACCAGACCTATTTAACTTTTATGAAAGACAAAAATCTTATTCAAATAATTAAAATATCACAGGAACAGAGAAGACCCCAAACCAGGTTGTTTATTCCAACCACTGCAACGGTACTGGTTTAGGGCACTTCTTTCTCTAGTTCCAATCTATTCTCTTTAATACCAAGAAAAATGGCAATTGTTTTTTTTTGTCCCCTTGCTCATTTACCCCCCATGGCAGTGTCCCCCAGTGTGGCTTGGGGTAAATGTTTGCAGGAAAAAGAGGTAACACTGAGCCACACCTGGGGCAGCTTACCTCTTCAGGGTGTCCTCGAGCGATGCCAAAGGGAGATCTCTTCTTCCAAGGCTCTGGCCCTCATTCTTAAAGTGGACCCAGAAATCTATGTTTTTATGAATGGCACTAGAAGCACCAATAATAGGAAGAAATGCAGTAAAAAACTCAAAAACTTACCTGTAATGACCATTTTAACAAGATTACCACACAGCTCCCCTCACTTTCTGGTTTGTGGAGCTAACACATGAAATACGTGGGGGTGCAATATCGTGGGTGGCCACTGGGGGCGTTCAGTGATCGTCTATGGGAATTTTCAAAGCGGATCACTGAGAATGTAAAGCTTCCTGTGACGTGCTGCCGATTTCTGCCTAAAATGAACCAGGAAGTGAGAAAAGCTGTGGGATCATCTTATTTAACTGGTCATTACAGGTAAGTTTTTTTTTTTACTTTTTTAACTGCATTCCTCCCTATTATTGGCACTCCTAGTGCCATTCATGAAAACATAGGTTTCTGGTGGTAGGTCCGCTTTAACTTGTGTTTGAATGGGGAGGAGGGCTCGATAATGTCCCTTAATAGAAAAGGGGAGGCCTGCCTTAGCCCCTCGCTGTACCCCCCTGGAATACCTCCGACCTATTCAACTTTTATGAAAGACAAAAATCTTATTCAAATAATTAAAATATCACAGGAACAGAGAAGACCCCAAACCAGGTTGTTTATTCCAACTACTGCAACGGTACTGGTTTAGGGCACTTCTTTCTCTAGTTCCAATCTATTCTCTTTAATACCAAGAAAAATGGCAATTGGGGGTTTTTTTTCCCCTTGCTCATTTACCCCCCATGGCAGTGTCCCCCAGTGTGGCTCGGGGTAAATGTTTGCAGGAAAAAGAGGTAACACTGAGCCACACCTGGGGCAGCTTCCCTCTTCAGGGTGTCCTCGAGCGATGCCAAAGGGAGATCTCTTCTTCCAAGGGACCGTCCAAGCATAGGCATGGACAGCCATGATGTCCGACAGACATAGGAGTCTTGGACAGTACCCAGGAAGACGAGATCTCCCACTGGCATCCCTTGTAGACGCTGCAGGATCGCACTGAACAGGTAACGCTAGCCATACACTCCGAGATTAAAATTACGATCCATTAAAACAGACCAATGTATCCTGACGGCGGTATCGGTTTGGATCGTAATATTCGTCAAAAAAGCTACCGCATTGAAAATCCAATTTAGGATCGTATTTTTTTTTTTTTTTTTTTTTTTACGAGAATGTCATCGAAATTAATCGCCGTTTATATCGCCCATTGTGGAAAGCCTCAGCAGTAATTGGTCGGTAAACACTATGAAAACATAGTGAAGTTTCCCGATGTTCCCAGACCAATTAAAAATGTTCAACATGTCCAATAAATTACGACCGGAAAAAAAACGGCAATTACGATCGTATTTTATCAGTTGTACCATGTGGACATGCGCGGATTTCAGGCCGATTAAATGCTTTCATTGGTCGGTTTTAATGGATCCTAATTTTAATCTCAGAGTGTATGGCCAGCATAAGTCAGCACATGGGGGGGAGGGAAATTTATACAGATTATTATGTTTGCATTGTTTGTACCTCTTTTGGGACCCAATTCCAGAAGGAATGAGATAGCCAGGAGATAAATCACCATCACGCCAAAGCTGCAGTATTTCTCACAAGATGTCCTCAGTCTACTGGACTGAGTGATAAACAGCAGTATTAATCCCACTGAACTGAGGACATCCTGTGAGTTCAGGGTATCATGCGTCCATTTCAGTCTATGAAGAAGATGTAAACTGTAGATGATGCCTGGAGAATTTGAAGAAAAGGTGTTGTGATGGCTGGAGAGTGATAACCTGTCAGCGGGTACAGTGCCATATTAAATAACTCTTAGGCTAGGTTTTCACGTCGTTGTGGGCTGCGCCGATACCCCGCTGTGTTAATCGCATACCTTGATGGGGATGCCCATCCATATATATGCCCACCCCACGGCTTTCAGCCAACCCAGCTCAACACAGTGGAAACAGGCGGTGCAGTAGGCATGTATTTGGATGGGCTGCATCGACATCCCTGTCAAGGTACACGATTAACACAGGGGGACGCATCCCATAACCCCATGGAAACCTAGCCTAAGAGATGTGGAGGTACCTAATGGTGATCGCACACATCAGAGACTAAACATGAGACAGCCGTCACTCTCAAAGATTCTGAGCGCCCACCGGGCAGCGTCACCTACAGCCTTTGCCTGTCTGGGAACTTAAACTTGGCACACATGGGTAGATTTGTAAAAAAAAAAAAATTTAGTATAATTAATCAATGCGCACGGTCACGGTGATTGATCGTACTCTAATCTGTTTACAATCCTACCTGTGTGTGCTTTGCTTCGAGCGGGTTCAATAGAGCAATAGAACATGTTGGAAAACCCAGTTCAATCTCCAATACTTTGCATGAAGAAGAATCTTCATGTAAAGTATAGGAACAGACTCTGCCTTCTTCACACAGCCGTCCTCAGCTGTGCGCTCTGCCTCCGTCCAGGCTCAGTGTGAAGGGGGCAGAGTCAGCACTCTTCATACTCCGGCACTGCTGCACGGGGAGAAGCAGGCTGGATGGATTTCTGCCCAGCTTTTAGCGTGTTCGGATTCACACGCTGGAAGCCGGGGAGAACTGCTAAGCAGAGGTCCCCATTGAACAGGAATCGATGTGCCCATGTAATGCACATTGATTTCCGTTCAATTGATCCCCGATCAATCACAGCGTGGTTACGTCACCATCGGGGATCGATTGCACAGGAATTTACCTGTGTATGGCTAGCTTTGGAAACATTGTATACGATTAATCGATGGGCCGTGAGATACTGAAACACGGATGATTCATTTTATGGCAGTTACAATCTGAGTGTCTTATCACATGTCGATCACATGCAAGCAGCAGAGTTTCTGTTCCTGTGTACACCACCCAGTGTGATACCAACCTGCCCAAGCCTATAATACACTAAGGTAATAAAAGATTTAATAGCGGTAGGAGATCAGTTACAGAATATCATCATTGTGGACAGTCTATGGATCCTGGAAAGGCAGCTATGAATGTGTCAGATGACATTCAGTTTTGTGAACAAACTCTGAACAAACTGGGTTCCTCTCAGACGCTAGCGGGGTTAATTTCCATGAAGAGCCAGATCCCAACAACCGGAATATTTTATAATAGATGAATCTGCTAGTAACAAGGTGTACAGCCGGCCATAGACACCTCGATCCATGGCCGGCTTGTAGCAGACTTATTAGAGTGTTGTGACGTCACCACGCTGTGATGAATCGGCAACAGAAGTGACGGGAATCCTGTGTGCGCCACAAACACACGATTTCTGTCAGATTGAAGCCAATTAACTTGGAGGGGGGGGAGACATCTACAGTAACTTTAACAGGATCGGCCACAAAAAGAAGCAGCAGGACGGATTGGAGTGCGATCCAACCTGCCGTCTTTTTGGGTCGGGCGACCATGATGCGTTCAGCGGGAGCGCACACAAGGTCGATTGTCCGCAACTATGGCCGGGAATCGGCACGCCTATGGCCGGCTTAACAGTTCCAATCCGTTTCAGGAGAACACTGCTCCTTCATCAGGGCTGAAAGTAGATCCATCACAGGGAGCGGTCATTACTCAATTCTTTCTAAAGCTGGCCATATACCTTCAGATTTCCTGTCAGATTTCCTTCAGATCAGATTTTGTTTTACCAAAACCATGTAATATGAGGACCTTTCTACACCTTCCAATCACTATGTATTCTATCAGGGAGGACACTATACTACATGGTTGTTGGTAGATCTGATCTGATCTGAAGGAAATCTGACAGAGAAATCTGAAGGTGTATGGCCAGCTTAATGAATGGTAATTGGTTGCGTGTAAAGCTGGTCCTTTGGATTCAGTAGTTTCACCTCAAACAAATACACAGCTATTCGCAGAAGCAATTAGCTACAAATAACCGGAGCCATGCTGCGGCTTATCCGCAGCTTTTGGTGTGATGCTTTAACCGCCCTAGCGGTCAGGCCAGCGCTTCTACTCCCACTATAGCTCTGGACGAGATGCTGCCGTCCAGTACACATCGGGGCTCCGGCAGCGCATACTTACAGTTCTGCGCTGTCCCGGTGTCCCCGAAGTGACATGCAGGCTGGCAGCATATCCTCCGTCTCTCCCCCCCCTCCGAGTGACGTGATGACGTCACATCGGGGAGGCGGCGGGAGATTTGAAAGTACATTACATGAAATCCGTTTTCTATGTAGAAAACTGATTTGAAAGTGCATCTATGTACAAAATATCGCCCAAATAAAGTCTCTGGTGCCTCAGATGTGCCCATATGCAGTAACCCTCTCTTCCCTGGTGGGTTTTTATCACATCCATCACACCAGGTTAGAGAGGGTTAACTGCGAATGGGCACATCTGGGGCACCAGAGACATTATTTGGGCGAGATTTAGTACATAGCAGCAAAGCTTTGTGCCCTGATTTTTGTGTTTTCTCATTAAATGTATTAAAAAAATTATTTTTTTATTTTACATAATTGTTGGTTTCAAACATTATAATATTCAGGATGTCTATTAGACCCTTGTACGGACAGATTTTGGGAAGTTGCAGGCCTACAACATAAAGAAAAATTTACCATTGAAGTCTATGGTGCACTTTTGGTACAGAAATCTGGACCTCAGCAGTGCGCTAGGGAGGTTAATAGAGATGACTACCTCCAAAAGGACGCAGGTAATGCGGTTTTCCTAACCAGACTTCACCAGGTGACTACAATGAGTGCAGAACCTCCACAAGCATGGGAATACATTTACAGTACAGATGGCTGGGGCGTTGTTGTCCTTGAAGCAATTCATTGTACAATATCTTATTATAAGCAAATACAACTAGTTTTAAAAAGCATACTCTCAGTATTACAGTCCGGTGGTCGTAGCTCAAACGGGGAGACCAGGGTGTCAATGCCGGAGCACAACAGGTTGTCATATAACTGAAGGAGCCTGAACAAGACCCTCATGTTATCAAATCTGAAGCATTAGAAAGGAAATGTCATTTTATCATTAAGGGAGTGGACATCTACTTTAAATGAAACATGTTTATCTAGAATACGGTACAAACTACCAAATTCAGCTCCATCACCCCCCCCCCCCCCCCATAAAGCTGCACAACCGTGGTGGTCAAAGTACTGCCCACCTATATCACCTACCTGCAGCCAGGAACTCAGTTAACCCCCCCCCCCCTTACCAGATGAGGGGGGAGAGCAGAACCTATATACTGACCCAGAGCCATCATTCCTACCCCACCCCCACATAAAGAAGTTCTGCAGCAGCTGTAACAGAATACAGACAGATATATTAAAAACTCCAACTGGTTTGAGGGTACCATTATGGGAAAGATAAATCCCAATAAGAGAGCTGGGGAGTGCCAGCATGTTCACTCACTGAGAGGAATGGGCTGCCTTCCTAATGTGATAGCCAAGGGCCCTCATCCCCAGTCACGTGACCTGCATAAGCAGACTGACAGGGCATTTAGTGGAATTACTTATTAAAGTTGAAATAGGAGAACATAGATACTTGCTGTACTTACCCAGGACAGGGAACCCCCCACGCTCCCTCCTCTTCCTCCCCCGGACACCCCTCAGTCACAGGCGCTCCGCTCTTCCCTGCAATCCCCACAACAGCGCAACCCGGGACCAACAACACTGCCAGCAGCCAATCAGAACCGCTGTGCGAGTGACAAGCGTCTGTCAGAGCGAATAGACACGCGCCATGGGGCGTGCTTTCACATAGGGAGGACGCGAAAGGGCTAATCTATAGAGAACGTCATGAAAGCTGAGTCAGGTACCGCCATCTTTGTTTTTGGAAAGGGAAATTTCATACTATGAAGTTAGTTTGGAGTTTAAGTGATACCGTTTATTGGCTAACTGAAGTCATTAGAGAAGCAAGCTTTCGGGATATCGCAGATCCCTTCTTCAGGCTAATACAATTCTGGTCTTTGAAACTTACATTTATACACAAAATAACATGGTCATAAATATTTGAACAAAAGAAACAGTTTTGTCTTGACACACATGACTGATGGAGGTGAGAGTGAAGGGTTAGTTAATGGAGATAGTGATCAGAGTTAGGAAGAGTTATTTGGGGTAATACAGATAAGAGGTTCAGCCGTGACATTCATACTATGAAGTTGAAAGGGAATTCCAGCTGCTGACGCGGTATTACTGCATGCAAAAAGTATTTGTGCACGGAAACTGAAAGGAGGGTGTTGGAAATAATCTGTGTGTACTGCAGACAGTAATAAGTCTTACAGAAACAATACCTAAAACTACAAATCTGTTCACAACACTAGTTGAAGTTTTAATTTTAATTAATTTTATCTTATTTAGCTATTTGTATTTTCTTTTTTAACTATAAAGCCAAGCACACACAGCTAGAGTTTCCTCTATGTCGAGGAAGCCTGACCACAGCATCATGACGAGCTTGTCCGATATCAAGCCACAGCCCATCTGATACTTTGTATTGGGGACCATCTGTCCCCGCCCAAAGTAATGAAAATCGACCAGGGTTTTCCAACATGTTGGATACCTGTTCGACTGACCTTGACTGCTCTTTTTTTTTTTACAGATTTGAGTGTGGGCTCAAATTTGTTAAAAAATCGAACCGTGTATGCCCAGCTAAACCCAATGAAGAGCATCACAAATGTACTTTTGTTTTGTACAATTGAAAGTCGGTCATTATTGCCATTTAAAAACTGGTTTTGTAGAGTACTGTTTGGGAGTCAGACATAACAGATAACTTTAGTCAATAATGTGTATGCCTGCCATACATATGCCGATTAGCGGCCGATTTTTCCACTGACCGACGGGCGTGCGCGCTCGCACCGTCGGTCGGTGGCAAAATCGGCCACCAATCGGCGCGTGCCCACATGGGGCGACTTGGCCGGCCAGAGAATGGACATGTCGGATGTTCTCTGGCCGATGCCGGCCGATGCCATTAACTTCAATGAAGATGGGCGTCTTCATTGAAGATAATGGCCGGCACACAAAGGGTGTGTGTGGGTGTATGGCAGGCTTTAGGTGGATGGACTTAAGATCTATGGTGCTCTAATGGGACATTTAAACCTATTTTTCTACTAGGGTGGATTAACATATTTTGTGGACAAAAGATAAAGGATTCAGGAGAGGTATCGAATGGATCCTTTGCTGCTTTATTTTACACTATAAGTTAGTTTATACATTTACCTTCAGTTACTTCCTAGTATATGGTCACATTGCTGTACGTCATTCTATAACTTGTATGCAAGGTGAAAATTACATGTGGCTGTGCTGATACACATTACTCAGGCATGGTCCACCATTAGGAAGCCATTCCAGCCAGGAGCCAGCTTGGTAAGGTGTGAAGTAGCCAGAAGAGTTTGGGAGAAATCTGCAAGAGTGAGAAGGTAATAAAGTATCTAATAATAACACAACTATTGAATATGTTTTTTAATGTATTTAGGACAACCAGAAATTCTGATTTCTAGTTTGCCAAAATTGTTATCTATTGAATGGCTGAAATTGCATAGACTCACAGTACCCTTAACAAAGATGGCTACTCAGGATCTAAACAGCAATGACATCTCCCCCTCCTCCTGTGTGTACATATGTCTGTCCTCACGTGACTCTTGCAGGTGCTGCTGGCTATTTGAGACTGTGCGGAGCTCAGAGCTGGATGTGTATGGACAGTTCCCTGCTGCTAGGCATCCGTAAGAGGCTGACAGCGAACCAAGTGGACTGTATCCTGATAAAAGGGATGCCGGCTTTGCTGATGCATTAGGATTTTTAGCGATGATCCCTGGCAGGCGGTTGGCAAACCTATCTGTTTTTGTGATGGGAATGTTTTTGTACAATTTATTTCTAACATCTGAAGAGTATCTCCAACTTACATTGGACAGCTAGCCTGTTATTTGTGCTATCCTGTATGCATGGATTATTTTTTGGACTCTATGGCTTCTTTTGGCAACTGTTGCGTGATCTCATGCGGATTGACAGAAGAAGTAAAGTGCTTCACGGGCAAGATCTCATGTGTGTGTCATGATCTGGTGGAAGGTACGACCATGATCTCCTTGTATCTCCTCTGAGTGCCCCCCTAATCACTTTCTGGATTTCTTGCATTCTTCAGCATTGCAAAGTGGAGTGGAGATGCTTGCAGAAGAGTGCAAAGCATTACTAGATGCTCTCAATAAAGTGACAGCATGCTACAGGCATCTCGTTCTCACTATAGGTGGTACTTCCGACACCCAAAATCTTCGAGAGGAGCTGAAGAAGACCAGGCGGAAAGCCCAGGAGTTGGCGGTCGCCAATAGAAACAAGCTGACCAGCACGCTCAAAGACACCAGCCTGAGCAAGGACGACAAAGCAGAGTTTGAGAGGCTATGGGTCTTATTCTCCACCTGCATGGACATATTAGAGACCGACATGAGAAGAGCTTTGGAACTTGGGCAGGAGTTCCCATTAAACATCCCTAAAAAGCACCTCATACAGACTGGCATGAGTGGTGGCACTTCTGGGGTGGCCGCCAGGGCCATGAGCGTCCAGAACATGAAGTACGATGCTGAACACAACATAGATGTCGTGGACCTCAAGGACCTGGAGAACGAGATCAATCAAGTGGGTGAAATGATGTATGAGATGGAGATGAAAGTCAGCGTCCCACAGTGGACCGTGGAGGCCAAACAGGACCCTGGTGCTGAGCTTAAGTTGGCTGCTGGTGCCGGGGCATCCTCACCGGGCACCATCTCAACGGAAGAGCGCAAAACCATCTGCGACCTAAGCAAACTCTTGGCCGGGGTGGTCTTCAGCTCTGTACTCTTCATTGCTGTCATTCTGGCTGTTTGCGTCGTCAAACTTTCCTAAACTTTATGGATGGTGCTCAGTGGCACTGATATCATGTATTTATTTTATTGCATTCTGCCAAACATTTCAGCACTTGTGATATGCATCCCGCTCAACCCTCACCCAAGAAAACCACCAATGGACCAGCCATCCACTGGGTAACTTTTTAATGTTTATCTTCATGTATCACTCAATACCTTCTGCCCATACACCAGTCCTAGGTAATATCTTCATACCTTGACCTATTCCATTCTGCACCAGGTGGGTGGCATGTCATGGAATGGAACCCTGGTTGCAAAACCAACCTTTTTCTTGTTAACGATTCCCATTGTTTCATTTCTGTGCCAGTCTAATTTTTACCAGGTCCACTGAAACGGAAAGAAAAAAGAAGGGCACATTTAGCTCATCATGCGTGAAAAGGCTTTAGCTGCGGGAGCTTTTATTCAACATGAAATTTATTTAATTTTTCCATATGCACTAACACCGCTAAATCCTTAAAGCTTAACCCCTTCATTGCTTGGCAGATACTGCCTTCACAGAAAACTCGAGGTAGACCCAGATCCATTGATTGAGCACGTTTGGCAGATATAAATTGTATCTGTGGTTTTCTTTATTGCCTTCATTTCGGTATAGAAACCAATAGAAGTACCCACCCATAGACTGTGACCGCTGTCTAATTTGTAAGCATTGCACGTTTGTTTGGGTGATCACAGATAACCTTGAAGCTTCCATGTGACACCATCGCTGCACACTTATTATTAACGGATTTATGTGGATCTGGTTATATAAGCATGATACAAGAGCAATGAAAGTTGCTGGGTTTTGAGTGATGCCGTTGAAATAGCCCAAAAATGGTGGCTTTTAATGGATTCCGTTGAAATAAATCCCCTATGTGTTCCAGAGGTTTAGTAAATACCATAAGCTGGCTTAAAGGGGACTAATGGGGAGTGATCACTTATGATTTGTTTGTAAAGGTACACGCTATAAGGAAGTCATCTTAATCCTTACTTTTCTACTTAGTGAGCCAATGATCTGGAACTAACATATAGCCAAAAAAAGTATCATAACATATTATGCAAAGAAAAGTTCCAGGTCGATGACTCGCCAAGCAGTGGGTACACAAGCATGATAGCTGCTATATTTGCTATATTTTATATTTGCCCTGGTAGGATCATTTAATCACATTTGTTGGGTATACAGTATTTATTATAGTAATGGTGAGGACCTCAACATTGCCAATATTATCCATTTACCTGTCTTGAACTCGTGTGTCTAGATTAGTTGCTGATGTATCCATAGGACTAGGAAAGTTTTTTTGCCATAGGTATGTACAGATAAAGCTGTGGCTGTGAATGAATGCTCTCCAGAATGAAAGGCTGACCAACAATTTAAATATATTGGTTTTGCTACATTGGGTCTATGAAGACACTGGTTATATCAATGGAACCAGATTGGAAGACTTACTTTTTGCAATTGCTATGCACAGATAAAGCCGTGGCTATGAAATGCTTTCCATGCTATGCATACGAGAGGATTGCATTCCATAGACAAAGCTATAAAATAATATATTGGTCTTTTTTCATTGGGTGTATGCAGACACTAGTTATATCCATGGACCCTGATTGTAAGTATTAAAGTCTTACTTATTGCCATAGGTATTCGAAGGTAAAGCTGTGGCTATGAAATACTTAGCCACAGCTACAAAATAATATATTGATCTTGCTTGACTCTGATTGAAAATGTTAAAGTCTGAATGAATGCCATACTATTGCATTGGTAATGCTTCTGCTTGGAGATGTACTATTTAGTATGCTCAGCCATTCATAGACACAGCTACTGGATTACAGGGTAGCCAGTCATATCTATTTTCCTGTCTTGATCTTGTGTGGCTACTGCCATGTCCATAGGACTTAAGCAAAAGTTTTGCTGTTTGCCATACAGAGCCGTTTCTCCCGCTATGTGAAGTATCAAGCGCATAGGGCACAATTGCAGACAAAAATACCTGAAAAGCTCCCTGAATTCCCCACAACCCTTCCAGGTCAACAACCTATTGCACAGGGCCCCCCAAATACTAGAAACACCCCTGTTGCATTTCATAGGCCAGTGGTTCCTAAACTTTCCTTGCAGGGCCCCCCTTTTCTATTTAGGAACATTATTGATCCCCCTCTCCCTATTCAAACACAGGTTAAGAATGAGGGCAGTGCCCCCCTGGAATACCTTTGCGCCCCCCAGTTTGGCAACCACTGCCATAGGCACATCTACAGAATGAAAGACTAACCAACAATATTTGTCTCCTTTTGGTCTATTCAGACTCTTTATGTGGTCATATGACCTGCTTCTTGCCATAGGAAGACATCAGTAACACTCTGGCTTTAGAATGCCCCCCTTTGGGCTTGTTTCCACTGGTGCGTTTTTATGTGGATACGTGCGGTTGTAACTGCATTTTTTGGCCGCAAATTTTTTTCAAACACGCCCAGAATCCACATCCGCATGCCATGCGTTTTTGCTAGTTTTTAACCGCATCCAATGCTTTCCTATGGATGCGGTTTTGCACGTTTTTGGGATGGGGTTGGGATGCGGATGCGTTTCAAAACGCTGTAGCTAGCGTTCACAACCACACCCTAAACCACATCCGCATTCGAACACGCACAAACGCACCAGTGGAAACTATAATGATGTTTCCAATGGATGCGGTTGACTGCAGTTGCGGCCGCGCGGTTACAAACGCTAGCAAATGCGCAAAAATGCACCAGTGGAAACAAGCCCTTAATATGCATAGCTAGGCGTGCCTTTCATAGACACAGCTACAGGACTACAGAGTAGCCAGTAGTACATATTTTACTGATCCATATAAAGTATTTTGTTTATTGCCATATGCATATTTCCCTTTGTTTCCACCTTTAATATTTAATGGTGAGCATTTATTTTCTCTGTTTACTATAACCCTCTTGTATGTATCCTTTTTAAAAAAAATGTAATTGACCTATGTGATCTGTATGCACAAGTATCACACACAACTCAGGTTAGTACAACATACACATACCTGCAGGGCATCCACAGTGTCCCAGTGTCCAGGGACAAAGAGCTGTCCCTGGAGGTATACCGTGCTGCTCCTTGTAAATTGCTGCTACATAAGCCAGAACTGACCACGCAAAGGGAATTTGTAGTTAGAGGTATTATGTATAATGGGTGGCCATAAACAGCAAGTAAAAGCAAGTCATGTAACTATTTTGAGGACCACAAAAATATATTTACAAGACATTCCTGAAATCCAAAGTGCTCGTTATGTTCCAGTGCAATCAATCATCTGTCCTGTTCCTGCAGAGACACAATATCCATTAGATGGAGAAACGTATAGAACCATAGCCGACCCTGAAGCAACAAGGTTTGTTCAGGAACTAATAAACATTTTCTGTGCTTGAATACCTTGGTAGTCACAGGCAGGCTCGTGCTTTGTTCAAGAAAGGCAGAGTAAGCCCTCTCACCCCATACACCTGTCAATCTCTCTGTACAATTTCCTTTAGATCTACAAACAACTATATAGTATAGAATAGAATACATATTGATTGGAAGGGTTAGAAAGGTCCTCATATTACATGGTTTTGGTAGAACAAAATGTGATTGTACAGAAATTGTATGGTAAGATTGTAAGGTATATGTACTTTGATGATGACCCCACCAAAATCAAATTCTCATCAGTCCTGTACTTGCTGCTAGAGATGGTCGAATTTTTTTGACTAGATGACTTTGTGAGTTGATTGCAAAGCCCCTGAACATACCATCATCACTGAAATTGCAGGAGGTGTACTGAAGGGTTGTGGGAACATTTAAAAAGAAAGTATTGCATTAGCATATGTGGTTTTTGCATAATTTCAGTCAAAGTGGAACATTTTACTTGATTTTGAACTTAATTTGTGAAAAAAATATTTGTGTAAAGGTAGTCATACGTGTGTCGATTTACCTTTTTTTTTCGATCGACCGCAAAAATCGATCGTTTAGGAATCAATTCCCGTTTTAAGGAATCGATCGCCAAAAAACATAACGATTGCTGTATGGTTAGTGGTAACCCTCAATCACTTCCTGTTTGATCGGACTAGTGATGGGCACAGGCATTTATATACAAGCACTTCAGATACATCCACTGTGGCATCATTTGCGATTGAATGAATTTGAGGGATCAACCTCTTTTGGGAGCCTGTGGTCGTTTCTGGGAAGAGATTGACGATAAATCTACTAACCACTCCGCTTTGCAATTGATCGTCAATGAAACAATTGCATGTTCCCATCGATTTGAGAGACAATTACGAAAGAATCGGCTTGTCTATGGCTACCTTTATAGCAATACTTCGTGTTTTTTACTTTTTTTACAATTAACTCACAAATTTGAACTAGTTGAAGTAAAAAAAAACATACTATCTGAGTAGGCTGTATATTAGCACAAAGGCATTCTGGGTCCATTTATAGATCAGGTGGGTACTGGAGTTCCTGCTATTGTCACCTACACTTGGACATGATCCCCAATGCTAGCTGTCAATAGAGAATTTGTCTTGCATACGGTTTCTTTGATGACCCTGTAAGCCACGAGCTGGATCTTACCCTGCATAAGGATTCTGTCCCTTAATATGTGACTGTCCTAGGTGCCAGAATTCCCACTGGCCAAACACCAGGCAAGTCTTGTGAGTGAAAATGTCACCTACACCTGTACATGACTCCCTCTCTAGCTGTCAATAGAGAATATGTCTCACATAGGGTTTCTTTGGTGACTATAAGCCACAAGTGGGATCTTACTCCAGCATGATGATTCTGCCCCTTTATATGTGACTGTTCCCACTGGCCAAACACCAGCCATGTCTTGTGGGTGAAAATGCAGTAAGTCACATCCTCCCCTAAACCTGATGGTACCATATACAGCAGTTCTTTGCACTAAGTTAAGCCCCCCATACATGTCTAGATTTTCTGTTCAACTTTAAAATATTTTTGGGGGTCAGGAAAATCTGTGATTGATTGTATGTTTGCCAACTGTAGGAACAGATATTTGATCAACTTTTTGTAGATAGACTGAAAGTGTAAAGCTAGCGATACACAGTCGGATTCCATGGCCGATCGATCACCTATCCGATCGATTCCGGCGATCTCAGCGGGAATCGGAGGTCCGATCGAACGGCTAATTAAGTGTGTCCGATCGCTACATACCACCTTGTCCCACGGATTCCTGGACGATTCCGTGTCCGATCGCTTACTCCACAAATGGCAACTCCCCCTGATGTGTGCAGAATCGGATCAGAAAGACCAACATGTTGGTTCTCTGTCTGATCCGATTCTGGGCCCCCGAACGATCGGACGTGATCGGACAGACAAGGTGGGCTTCACGCGATTCCGGGACGATAGTTTTGCGTGCACGCGCCCGGAATCGATCGTCCGGGAATCCGATGGGAAACGGACCCGTGTATGGGGGCCTTAATGAATTTCAATACAACCAATTAAAATTTATATATAAACCCCAAAAAATTATTGAATTAAGGCGATTGGATGAAAAATCTAGACGTGTATGGGGGGCTTAAGTAAATAAAAGGTCAACAAGGTTTTACTTTGAAATGGACAGTCTGTTTGGTTTGAAATCTGAAAAGACAAAGGTTAGATTAAGAAAACCACAAACCTTATCACTGTCTTCCATGTTCTTGGGTGTGACAGCACCATCCTTCTAGAAAATTAAGAGCAGGTTGCATCTTGCGAGAAGATGTCCAGACCATCAAGACAGATTTTTTTTCCCCACAAATTATTTTATGCTTGCCTAGGGTCCATGGGTGGTCAAAAAAATTTTAGGTTCTAATAGAATAAGAAAGTCCCCAAAGTGAAGGAATGATTTTGGCAAATCACACTGCGCCTATCAAATGTCAGTGTCCAAGACTCTGCATTTTATTGAATGGACTTGTATTGGTGTTTTTCCAAGCAGACATTTATTTGGGCCACATCTCATCCTTGAGGGCTTGTTTCCACGTGTGCGATTTGCCACGGCTGTATCCGCGCAGCTGCAGCCGCTCCCGCCGGCACCCCAAGCTGTTTTCATCCCGATGCACACGTACGTCCATTCGTTCAGATGAAAACTCTGGGCAGCCCCTTACTTGTTACAATATTTCTATTACAGCAAAGTGTAGAAACAGCAACCAATAGGAACCATTTTACAGACGATTTTTTTTCCCTCTAAAAGATTTACCATTTCTTTTTAAGTAAATGCTATAGCAGTCTGGGTCAGGGTTTATTTTTTTTGCCAATACTCCTTTGGGGAAACAGAAATCTGTTGCAAATATGTTGATATATCATAAAGGCCCCCATACACGTCTAGATTTTTTATCCAATCAACTTAATTCAATCAATTCTTTTGGTTGATTGATTGAAAATCTATGGCAGCCCACATGGTTAAGCCCCCCATATACGTCTAGATTTTCTGTTCAATCAACTTAAAAAGATCAATTTTGGGGGTCAGGGAAATCTGTGATTGATTGTATGTTTGCCAACTGTAGTAACAAATATTTGACCAACTTTTTTGTAGATAGACTGAAAGTGCAATGAATTTCAATACAACAAATAAAAATTTACCAGCATGTCCAATCCTTTTTCAATAAATTTTTTCCCCAATTTTAATTGTTTTAGGTTGATCTAACCATGTGGGCTGCCACAGATTTTCAATCAATCAACCCAAAAAATTTATTGAATTGAGTTGATTGGATGAAAAATCTGGACGTGTATGGGGGCGTGTATTAACCTAAAACAATTAAAATTGGGAAAAAAATTGATTGAAAAAGGATTGGACGTGCTGGAAAATTTTAATTGGTTGTATTGAAATGCATTGCACTTTCAGTTGATCCATAAAAAGTTGATCAAATATCTGTTAAGCTAGCCATACACGTGTCGGATTCCATGGCCAATTGATCACTCACCCGATCGATTCCGGCGATCTCAGCGGGAATCGGAGCTCCGATCAATCAGCCAATTAAGAGTATCCGATCGCTGCATACCACCTTGTCCCACGGATTCCTGGACGATTCCGTGTCCGATCACTTACTTCCCAAATGGCAACTCCCCCTGATGTGTGCAGCATCGGATCAGAAAGACCAACATGTTGGTTCTCTGTTCCGATTCTGGGCCCCCGATCAATCGGACGCGAACGATCGGACAAGGTGGGTTGCACGCGATTCCAGCACGATCGTTTCGCGTGCACATGCCCGGAATCGATCGTCCTGGAATCTGCTGGGAATCCGACACGTGTATGGGGGCCTTTACTACAGTTGATCAACATACAATCAATCACCAATTTCCCAAATTGATCTTTTTAAGTTGATTGAACAGAAAATCTAGACCTGTATGGGGGGCTTCAGAGGTTTCTGCTTACATTTACAAAGTTATGGTGAGAAGACACCCCAGTGTCTGGGCACCTCTGTTCATTGTGGTCCCTACAAGGCAGGTTGTCCCAGGAGTATTGACATTCGTATGTGGCATGTTGATGCTTATTAACAAAAACTTGAATTAAATGTTAGTGTAGGATTTTATAGGGTTAATTTTGCAGACTGACATGGTTTTGTGTTGCAGAACCTCGGAATTCAAATTTGGAATATAATTGTGCATACCAGTACTTGCTTTTGGATAAGACACATATGTTGGTGGTATGGACATTTTGGTGCATGGGCAGAGGAAAGGAGCAGATTCTAGATGACATGGTTGATTTGGAATAGGAAGGGAGGTG
>CM070041.1:3536786-3547307 GCA_036250615.1 Ptychadena robeensis
GCCATTGAGCATTGCAACAAAATCTCTGTGTTCAACAGTGGACATGTAGCTAGGGCTTTTCATATGCCTACTCCCTGACTTTTAACCTCCAGATGCTCCAACAACCTCTCATAGCTATTAATGTTTCCCTGTGGTTATCCCAGTGACAGAAATTGTTCGAGTTTAACAATAAAAACTGAAAAAAATAGGCAATCTTAAAAATGAGACTACATCCAAGCAATATATTATAGGGGGCTTTTTAGTAGGAAGAATTGTGCTCAGGGACCTGAAAATTTGCATAGATGTAGTCTCGGGGTTAACTGGTAACTTCCAAAATTTCAAGGTTCTACCATGCAGGGGTTCAAAGATTTGAGTTCAAAATAGGATAAGTGAAAGCATGTATGCAGCAGAGTAGTGCTTTATGCTCATGGGGAAGCAATATTTCATGGCTGTATTTTAGCTAAAATGTAACTTCTAAGTGTTATAGCTAGATGGGTGAAACTCGGGGTGTAAGTAGTAGTAGGGGTGCATTACTGACCCTGAAAGTTTCATGATTATACTATGAATGGTTTTTGTGCTATGCATGTTTAAAGTTAGTCTCACACAGGATAATTTAGCCTAGTTTCAACAGCTCAGCTAGAGTCGGAGAGGGTGTGTCCTTCCTGCGTTTTGATTGGCTGGGAGGACGTATCTGCTACAACACAGAATCTAGCTCCTCTCCTTCCCTTCAAAGCATCCGCTCTCACTAGTAAGGAGGGGAGGAATGAGCTGCAGCCGCCGGTCCACATGTGACCCTATTTGGGTCCGGATCCAGACCGGGGTCCGCCTATTGAGTACCCTGGCTCTAGACCTAACAAAAACAATAAAAACATGAGAACTCCAACTATCAGCCTCTTCAACTAGGTGAGAGCCATGTCATTCAACCTTCCTGTAGGTCCCTGAAAATAAGGGGAATCCCCCATTCCTAGTAATTTAGGACAAGGTTGTGCAATTGAAACTAAAGGCCCATTTCAGAAAAGATCCTTGTGTTATGTCCCGCATGCAGTGTGGAGGTTCAGTATAAGGCAGTGGTTCCCAAACTTTCCCTGCAGGACCCCCCTTTTTTTATTTAGGATCGTTATTGAGCCCCCCTCCCTATTCAAACACAGGTTAAGAATGAGGGTCTGTGCCCCCCTGGAATACCTACGTGCCCCCCCAGGGGGGCCTGCCCTCCAGTTTGGGTACCACTGGTATAAAGGCCTCCATACACCTTACAATCTTTCCATACAGTGTCTGTACAATCAAATTTTGTTTTACCAAAACCATGTAATTTGAGGACCTTTCTAATCCTTCCAATCACTATGTATTCTATCAGGGAGAACCCGGCACTACATAGCAGTGATATATTCCTTCCAATCACTATGTATTTTATCAGGAAGGACCCGGCACTACATAGCAGTGATATATACCTTCCAATCACTATGTATTCTATCAGGGAGGACCCGGCACTACATAGCAGTGATATATACCTTCCAATCACTATGTATTCTATCAGGGAGGACCCGGAACTACATAGCAGTGATATATACCTTCCAGTTACTATGTGTTCTATCAGGGAGGACCCGGCACTACATAGCAGTGATATGTACCTTCTAATCACTATGTATTCTATTAGGGAGGACCCGGCACTACACAGTTGTTGGTAGATCTAATGGAGATTGTATGGATCGATCTTAAGGTGTGTGGGGGGCTTAAGACATGGAAACATTTATATGGTTGCAAAAGATTGCTGCTCTTTCCAGATATTGCGATTTTAGATTACATTTTTTTATTTCATGAGAAGGTTATGACTAATGAGATGCTATAAGCCAGAGAGGAGCTGGAAAGGTGTAAAATTAAATTCAGGTTATGGAGAACATGCTGCCATGACCACGTAAAGACTATAGCTTTGGAGGAGCTTAAGGATTGGCAAAGATGATTCCCCTGTGATGTTGTACGATCAATAGCAAAAATCGCAGATCATTCGTACAAGGATCACAGCGTCAATTCCTGTTCAATACTTTGGATGGGGATCGAGGAGACGCCATTACAAGTCCCCCATACCGTTCCTTTTTTATATAGATTATGACTAAAGCCCAGGGTAACCTTTTTTTTAATCTGATTTTGTTTTTAAATAAAATGCTTTTTGAGGAAAATCTATTACCATCCAAAGGTTATTACATCATGAAATAAATATTCGTTATATTAATTATGTAGAATAAGGCTGTATATGTTTAATTTTATTGGTAAATAAATTCCACTAATCCATTTACAATGTCAGGCTCTTCCAGAGTTTTTTGTAAGATTTTTCTCTGCAGGCAGTTTTTCTGCCTTCAAGATGCTTGGTTTATTCTTGCAGTTCTCAAAACTAAATTTGACTCGGCAGACATCACAGGCCTCTTCTTCACAGCAAAAATGTTATAACATGAACAGAGTTGAAAAAAAGACCTAAAGCTAGCCGCACATGGTTAAATGTGTTAGTGTTTAACCTTCTGAGCGTTCTGCATCATGAAACTCAGCCCCAGTTAACTAGAGCCGCGCTCTAGGTCTCGTCGTCTTCTTACGGCGGTCGGGAGCATCAGCATGTATGCCGATGCTTCCGGGTCCGCCCCCGATCGCGTCACCGGTGACGCGGGGGTAGGCGGCGCCATAGACCTCCGTCAAACTGGAGGGGAGTCGCTTTCTTACAGCAGAAGTCCGGCGTCTCCAGTGACGCCGGACTTTTGTTTACATCCTCCAGCTGAGCAGGAAATCGCGGCGGAGCACAATATTGCCCGTGGCTGAAAAAAGCGTTATGAAAAAAACGTGCCAAGGGCGAAACGCTCAGGAGGTTAATCGATGTTTTTCGATAAAAAATTTGGTCGATTGAAAGAAAATCGTTGTGCTGCCCACATAGTACAATCGACGATCATTGATAGATTTTTGTCAAATTGACGATTGAATCGTGATCGGACAGGTTGAAAAATTTTGGTCGATTGTACAATCATTGAACTACATTCCTTGCAGCTTTTTTTGGTTGAGTTAATGATACTTGATGTGTGTGGCTACTTCCCTTTAAAGGCCCCCATACACGTGTCGGATTCCCACCGGATTCCGGCACGATCGATTCCGGGCGCGTGCACGCCAAACGATCGTGCCGGAATCGCATGCAGCCCACCTTGTCCAATCGATCAGGTCCGATCGTTAAGGGGCCCAGAATCGGATCCGACAGAGAACCAACATGTTGATTCCATCAGATTGATTCTGCCCAGATCAGGGGGAATTGCCATTTGTGAGGTGGACAATCGTCCCGGAATCCGTTGGACAAGGTGGTATGCAGCGATGGATACTCTTAATTGGCCGATTGATCACACCTGCGATTCCCGGCAGAATCGCCGGAATCGATCAGGTGAGTGATCAATTGGCCATGGAATCCGACACGTGTATGGCTAGCTTAACACATCACTTTCAATTGAAACCTAAATCGTAAGAGGAAATCAATTGACGATTTTGGATTACTTTGATGAACTTTTCAGTTAAAATTTAACAATAATCGTACTCCCCATGTGGTGTACATCGATTAAATTGCAATTTATTTTTTCATCGAACTACAAAATCTAATCTAACCTCGATTGAACGCTAAAATTTAACCATGTGTGGCTAGCTAAATGCTATGTTCCCACTTATGCTAGCCATACACATGCTGATAAGCGGCCGATTTTTAATCTGACCGACCGACGGGCCCCACTTCTCGGCCGGCCAGAGAACGGACATGTCTGATCTTCTCTGGCCGATGGGAGCTGATGAAAGCCGATGCCATAAGCTGCAATGAAGCGGCGTCTTCATTGCAGCTTATGGCCGGCACACAAAGGGTGCCCAGCCGATTGAAGGGGCCCCATAAAGCAACGGGAGGCTAACGTGATGGCGTCATCACGTTAGCCTCCCGGAAAGATATCGGGACTAGTCTGCCTACACACATCGGCGTGTGTATGGCAGGCTTTAGGCCATTAATCGTCTGCCAGGCCATTGACCAGGCGGTTTTCGAAAACCTCCCCCATTATAAAATTGCCTCCATAGAGAATGAATGGACGCAATTTTTGTTCGCCTCTATGCACGATCGCAAATCGCTTCCATGCACGATCGCAAATCACCTCCATTCATGTCTATGGACGAGGTCAGAGGAAAATAACCGCGACCGTCGGCGGTCAGAATGTGGGGAGCCATGTCCAATCGCAACCGTGCGCAATCCTATCAATGGAACAAGCCCATTCAAACTAGTGTAGGCGATTGGCTGGTGATTCCGCAGGGAAAATTGCGAGCGCTGGCGATTAATTGCCTAAGTGGCAACATAGCCTTAGTTCTATTGTTCTACAAACCTATGAATACAGATACTACCCTTTCAGTGCTAAGTTTCAAAAGGTTCAGTGAATATAAAAGAAACAATATTTCTCTGATTGTTAAGAGTGGAATAGATCTTCACAAGAAGAAAGTGAAACTAAGTGTGAGGAGGGAGGGGCAATCTATTTACATTGTTATTATAAAGGGGGCCTACCACCTGGTAGGTCACTCGGCAGTATTGGCTGCAGCTCAGCCGATACTGCTGAGATCCACAATAGTAAATAAAAAACTTTTTCTGACAGCAGGAAGGGAGCCTTTTCCGAGTGCGCCCCTCCCACTGCCTTACGTCGCACCAAGGCAACCACAATAGCATTTGGGACATCTGTCCCATGCATGGGACTCGCCTGCCCAGTCTTGTGTGTCACAAGATTTGTGTTGTTATCAATGATGAGTGTCTCTCCCATCCAGAGACACATCTGTGGACAGCCCATGCCCCCTCCACACAAACAGAGCTCTCCAGCTCCGACAAAGAGGAGACAGCCTAGTCTCTGTAGGAGAGGAGGAGGTGGTGGTGGGGAGAGGGGGCAGTGATGGCCGAAGCAGCTTTCTCCAGGATTTAAGATGCTGGCATCAGAACTGAAGGACACGAGACTGGGCAGATGAGTTCCTACATAGGACAGATGTCCTATTTAATGTATGTGTGTTTTTTTAATTTGTGTTTTAACCCTCTGAGCGTTTGCCACGTGGCACGGTTTTTTTATAACCGTGCCACGGGCAATCGCGGCGGAGCACAATGTGCTCCGCCGCGATTGCCAGCTCAGGGTTCTAAACATAAGCCCGGCGTCACTGGAGACGCCTGACTTATGCTGGAGAAAGGCGACGCCCATCCATTTACATGGAGGTCTATGGCGCCGCCTACCCCCGCCCCCTTCGCGTCACCGGTGACACGATCGGGGGCGGACCCGGAAGCATCGGCATACATGCCGATGCTCCCGACCGCCGTCAGAAGACGGCGAGACCTCGGGCGTTCCTCCGGCTAACGGGGGCTGAGTTTCATGATGCATCATGAGTTTCAGCCCGAGTTAATTCGGGGAGAACGCTCAGAAGGTTAAACAGCTTTAAGGTAATGTTTATTTCTCTCCTTCCTAAGTTCAACCGAAAAGTTCTCCAAATATGACTAATAAACCTAAACTGAGGATAAAAAAACTAAAGGTAGCCATACACGGGCCGATTTTCCACTAGATTTTTGACCAATCACTGCGCGCGTTCACGAGATTGATCAGTTCTGCCCACCCTGAATGATCGACCAAACAAAATCGGAATCAACTAAGAATCGGATCGGACATTGAACCAACATGTTGGTTTTTTTTTGGTCGATCGTTTTGCAATCAAAGTATGTTGGTGGACCCATAGCCCCATGCAGCAGTAATTTTGATAGATGGATTTTGTGGAATCGTTTTGGAGATCACAATTCCCAAGGTGGTGTTGCATCGATTCCTGATCCGATCAATCGCCTGGAAAGATCGGGAAATGATCGGTGACAAATCGTCCTGTGTATGGCCTTCATATAAAAAGTTGTTGTTCTAAAAATCTTCATCTAATTGCATATTAGAGTTATAACAGCAAGAATTAGTCTTTATGTCGAAAACTATGATTTAAATCATGCCTAAAGCTGGGCAAACACGTACCAATTCCTGCAAGATCCGATCCCCGATCTGATGCCGTGCACGCTCCCGCATCCCTCAGGGATTGGGTCGTGCAGGAATCGGGTGCTGCAACTGACGAGGATTGGGCTGAAATCAGCCGTCCTGTCGGATTGCACAGAGATCCGACAGGACGGTAAATTTTAGCCCGATCCCATTAGTGCGGCTGGGGACGGCTGCCACCATCCGAAGTAATAAGCTACAGATGCAGAGTGCCGTCCGATTCTCGGCACTAGCAGGTGGGTGTGATGACGTCATCACTCTGCCTGCTACTGCATAGGATCGGATAAGAAGTACATCGTACCATCTATTCCCAGCTTTACTGACAAGTGATTTAAATTGTGATTTTAAATCAGTTCGATTTAAATCAAATCCACCCTGCTACAGCCTAATGAAAGTCTCAATTCACTTGCCTGATTGCAGAGTGCTTGCTCCAGATCATTCATCACCTCAGGAATCACTAGGTGGTAACAGCCTGTCAGGGGGCATTTTCCAAAAGCTCAGCAATGACCAATCTTCCAATGTTTACTTTACCTGTCTGTATTTGTTTCCCTTCTATAGGACTATAGAGAGACAGTAGATTGAAGTGACAAATCACAATTTGATCTAAGATGTATGAATTATTATTGATGAAGGTAAGAGCTCTGTGTTTTTTTTTAATGGAAATGCTTTATATGGAATAGCATTTTTTTTTATATTGGCAAAACTACTTATAGTTGTAATCAGAAGAAGTTACTGGATTGATGTTCATGCTTACAATGATAATTTAAGATGACTACTTTACCATTTGTACTTTCCATTTCCATGACTTTGCTATGGCCTATTAATAAATTAAAGCGCACCTAAACTCAAAAAAAAAAATCACCCAAAACATTTTTATTAAATTTTTACTTACCTTTAAACTGTTCCAATCGCTTAAAAGTGCTTAAAAACTAAAAAAATATTCATTTAGCAATCATGCTGATGCCTGTGGGAGCCGCCATTTTAGATTCAGTGTTTGATTCCAGGCTTGCATGAGTTGAGGCTGCAATATCGCCGGCGGCCACCAGGGGCACCAGATACAATGTGTGTCAATGGACACAAAATGAAAGTTAAATAAATAAATCAACGTGAATAGCTGCTAGAGATGTCGGCTGCCCGCCGCGGTGCTGAGGAGATGCTTACACAGAGAAGGAGGGATGAGGGGACAACTGTACAGATATCTCCACACAGGTAACAATTTTTTATTTACATATTGCCCCAATAGTCAGGGGTTGGTTAGCCAGGGGGAAAGTTTGTCTGGTGGGTTTAGGTGCGCTTTAAGACTTGGATCCCTATGATTGGAGACACGTGGCTTTAATTTTTATAAAGTCACCCTTTTATGTTTTTACTGCATTGAGATAAAAAGAGAGAAATGTCAGTTGTTGGCAGACTTTATTACCAGCTTATTGTGTAAAGGTAGCCATACACAGGTTGATTAGTTTGCAATTCGATATTCTTGGCGATTGTGAGTTAAACATCAATCTATCGTACCACCACACAGTGTGATAGGTCCACAACCCATGGATTCCTATTGAATCTAATACAAATCGTTCTAAATACCTAGAAAGATCAGGTCAGATGCTTGTATTTATTTACGAAAATTTACCAACATGTCTGATCGCGTTCCGATCAATTTTTTGTTTGATATCAATCACTTTTGGTATTTAGTTTTCATACCAGGTGGGCAGGAATCGTTTTCCCTACAATCGGCTTAAAAATGTATTGTTTGAAGCTGGCCATACACCTTTAGATCTCTCTGTCAGATATCCTATAGATCTACCAACAGCTATGTAGTGCCGGGTCCTCTGCAATTAAACACAGGTGGACTTGATGGTTTAGAAAGCCCCTCATATTACATGGTTTTAGTAAAACAGAAGGAGATCTATAAGAAATCTGACAGAAAAATCTAAAGGTGTATGGGGGCCCTTAGGTAGATCGGTAGACGTCAGTGTCACATCTGTGAGACTTTGTAAAGAGTGGAGAGAGAAGCCTCCCTTCACTCAGCCTCAGCTAGATGGATCCAGCTGCGTGCCCTTCCTTTTCCCCCACACGGAGCTCTTCTGCAGATGAGTCTCTGTCTGTGTAGGAGAAGGGGGGACGGGTTATTATAAGCTGCCTGGAGAAGAATCAATCCCGAAGTGGCTTCTTTTGCCCTTAAAGCGGACCTACCACCAGAAATCGATGTTTTTATGAATGGACTAGAAGTGCCAATAATAGGGAGGAATGCAGTAAAAAAAAACTCAAAAATGTACCTGTAATGAGCAATTTAACAAGATTACCACTTGGCTCCCCTCACTTCCTTGTTCGTGGAGACAACATGAGATATAGACCTCCATGTTAATGGAGGGGGCCCGCTCTCCTCTCCACACGCTGCCGGCGTCTATTTGACGTCGGAAGTGTGTAGAGGGCTGGGCGGAAAGCCGGTAAGCACGGCGAAGTACGCGGCTTTTCGTGCCGTAAAAAATGTCGCGAAAAGCTCAAACCGCCCATAGGGTTAATTAACATGCTGCCACCAACAGATAAACAATCTGTTTTTTAAGTTGATCGAATAGAAACCGATTCCCGCACACCTGGTACGATCGACCAAATGTGATAGAAATTAAACAGAAAATAGATTGCGCAGAGATCACATTGTGAGTTGATTGCAGAGCCCCTTGCTTGACATATTATCATCCCCAATATGGCTGCAGATGTAGGGGTTGTGGGAACATTTGAAAAAAAAAATGCTAGAGCAAAACTTTTTTTGTAGTATACCCTGGACCCTTCTCTACATCTGCAGCAAGTTTGGTGATGATGGCATGCTCAGGGGCTTTGTGATGTTACAATCCATCGATGTTAAGGTAGCCATACATAGGTAGTTTTTCCACTTGATTTTTGATCGATCGATCACTGTGCGTGTTCATGAGTTCGATCGACAATCAATTAGGGTTTGATCACCCGGCCCAATCGACCCCAAAAAATTGGAATTTAATAAAAGTCGGATCGGACAATGAATGTTGGTTTTTTTGGTTGATCGTTTGGCAATCGTAGTACATTGATAGACCCAAATAGCCCTATGCAGCAGCCTTTCCGATCGATGGATTTTGTGGTAACAGCCATTTTGTAGATCGGCTCATGTCCAAATCAGCCGCAAATCGGATTCCCAAGGTGGTGTTCCATCGATACCCAATCCGGTCAATTTTGCAATTCCTGATCGCCTGGAAAGATTGGACCGGCAATCGATCGCTGACAAATCGACCTGTGTATGGCTACCTTTAGACTTACGATCGATATTTAAATCACATTGAGTCTAAGACCGATTGTGCAAAAAGTTAAACCATGTATCCAGCTTTACACTTTATATACATCCTACACACAAAGCGATCTGCTGTCCCTAACAAGAATCCAGTTCTGTACCATCTTTTAGTTTCTTTGTGGTTGGTGTTTTATGTTAGTGATGGATAATTATATGACTTTCATCCAGGTGGAAGATCCAAGCTGCTTTTTCTGTGAGATTGTGAATACGACCAAACCCCAGGAGTATGAGCAGCTGTTTCAAGAGCTTAATGAGCTTTACAGTAATAAATATCGAGACATAGATGAGCTAAAGCCGGTATCAATTTCTCTTGGGCAGGTAATGTTTTGACTTTGTTTTTTTTTAGAATAAGTCCTATTGAGTGTTCTGTAATAAGAGGTCGCTGAAGCCTAAACATGCAAACAATGCACCACCAACTTAACCACCTTAATTTTATTTCCATAATTGTAAAACAGTGGTCTAAAACAACTCCTGTCTGTGAGCATCTGCAGATTTGTGAAAACGCTCAAGACAGGTCTATAGCTGGCCATACATCTTTAGATTTCTCTGTCAGATTTCCTTTAGATCTCCTTTAGGTTTTACCAAAACCATGTAATATGAGCAATCAAGTCTACCTGTGCTCAATTGCAGAGGACCCTATACTACATAGTTGTTGGTAGATCTAAAGGATATCAGAACAGAAAGATCTGAAGGTGTATGGCCAGCTTATTAGACGAAACACGTGCTATAGTGCCATCTGAATGTTTAATCCTTGTTGATGAAGCCTGTTCGATTGTAGACTGCAATGTTCAGAGGATGTCAATATATAAATTGCAAGTGGTTAGTTTATCAAACAAAGTATTGGCCACACCAGCTGCTTATTTGGCAGCCCTAGCTTTTTAGCTTATGTAGCTAATAAGAAACCGTTTTTGCCAACTAATTGGGAAAGTGGTCCTAAGAGAAGATATCTAACGTATACAGCAGTGGTGCCCAACTGAGTTGATATGGAGGGCCACAAGTGCGGCCCTCAGCACTACTAAAGGGCCGCACATAATATTTTCGATCTATACTGACTTGCATAAGCATTTTTTAATGAAAGAATGGCGTCAGGAGGCGGAGCTAGAAGACATTGTTTTCCATTTTTAAATAACACAACTTTTTAAATTATACTTCAAATGAAATGTCCCCTTTCCCCATGTCCCCTTTCCC
>CM070041.1:3555267-3571045 GCA_036250615.1 Ptychadena robeensis
CCTCGTGGCTATTTATCGTACAGATGACAGCAGGGTAGGTAAGTATAAATGTTTAGGTTTTTTTAAGCAACTTTGAGCCATTGGGACAGTTCAGAGGTAAGTTAAAATGTAATTTTTTTTTTATGTGTGCTTTAACATTAGAATGTAGCTCCTAGTTGCTGTGTTAATTGGCATTTGAAGCCTCAACATTGCTCTCTTGTGGCTATACAGACTTAAGCTAGCCACACATGGTTCAATTTAGTGTTCAATCGACGTTCTATAAGATTTTGAAATTCGATCAAAAAAATTGAAAATCGATTTAAATTTAATCGATGTACACCACATGGGGAGTACGATTATTGTTCAGTTTTGACTATAAAATTAATCGAAGTAATCCAAAATCGTCGATTGAATTCCTCTTACGATTTAGTTTCAATCGGAAGTTTAAGGGAAGCAGCCATACAAGTCGAGTATCATTGACTGGACTAAAAAAAAAGCTGCAAGGAATGTAGTTCAATGATTGTGTAATCGAGCAAAGTTTTCCAACCTGTCCGATCACGATTCATTTGACGATTGTACTATGTGGGCTATGTCATTTGTACTATGTGGGCAGCACATCGATTTTCTTTCAATCGATCGCTTTTTTTCATCGAAAAACGCTGTTTGAACGCTAAAATCGAACCATGTGCCTAGCTTTACAGTGATTGATGTTACCAGTACGCAAATTGAAACAGGGCTCTCGATTGCCCTAGAGTGGATGCCGCATCCCAACTTAAATATATATCAGAGAGAACCAATTGTTTTGTTCTGCCGAACCCTACTCCGAGGATTATGGCAGCTTGGGGATTTTTAAGGCATTCAATATTGTTTTCAGTTATTTATTAAAGGTAATAAGTTGTTAACAAAAGACAATTACAGTTTAGATCATTTAACATTTGTCACAGACGATAACAATCTAGTACATGTATGGTATCTACTCAACGCGTTTCGCCAATCGCTTCTTCAGGAGCATCATACCGTACAATTTGGTCATTCTGCAAACATCTGTAAGCAATAAAACATCCGTAAATTTGTGTGCCTGTGCTTGGGATCGTAAAGGGAAGGTGGTTGTCCTTACCGGTTAAATAGTAATATTATACTGACGTGGTCCAATTCAGGGCCCCTTGGCCTGTCTATCTTCACACTCCCTCCCACCCAGAAGGGCAATCTGAAGTAATTGAGCACAGGGGGTAGTATCTGGAGTAAATATCGTACATTGAATTAGTATTGTTACAGGGGTTACGTTGTACTGAAGAGGGTGGGTAAGAAAGTGTTCAGGGATGGGAAAATGTGGGAGGGATCAGGGGACCGAAGGCCCTGCCCCCCAAAGAGAAGAAATTGAGGGATAAGGGTGTGACCACCAGTAAACCCTCTGGTGTGTCAGGTGTTGATGTGTGTATGCTGTGAAGGTGCCTGAGTGTAATAGATGTGCCGAACAGTGTGTTTGTGTATTGCGGGGTATAGATGTGATTGAGGGGTGACTGTCTATTCTATTGTGTGGGTATGTGAGGGAAGGTGGTATGTGTGATTTAAGGTGAACCCATGTGGATTGTACTAGAGTGTGTGAATGGTGAAGGATGTGTTAAGGGAATGTGTTTTGATTGTGTGAAAAGTACCCAGAGACAGCCTTGTGAAGAGGAAAGGGGGAGGAGAGAGAGGGGAAAGGAGCAAGGATGAGATCCCGGGAACCCCAAAAAGTTTTACAAAACGTTTCAGAAATCGTGATTGGAGGCGTGCTAAGTGTATGGCAGGGAAATGTGAAGACTATTGTGTATAATTGTGAGTGTGAGAGAGATGTGCGCTGTGTGTGTCATAAAATGGAGGTATTGTGAGTCTAGGTGTGCTGTGACCCCATTGGTGAAAGTGGTGTATTAGGTGATGCCTCCATGTGAAAGTGAATGCTACCCAACTTAAACACTTCCATAGACCACACGTGTATGTAAAGAATCATCACCTAGCATATATGAGAATAAATGAACCCACCTCAGTTCTGTTCCAACATTCACAGTCCAACCGTACACACAGTCAGCCAAGACGTGCTGCAAAGTAAGTATATCCGTGGTGTGTATGCTTGGGGATCAAACGCCAGCACCATGTTGCTCTGCGTTTTCTCCTTTATACCCTCCGCCGTCAGCTGATCGAGGGAGGTGACCTCCCACTCGCTGGGGAACGTCATCTGATCCTCCACCGGCTGGCGTGTGGGTGCGTCATAGGGGGGCGCGGTGGTAATCACGAGTGTGGCCGGATAGGATGGGGTGGGTGGGAAGGGGCGTGGGATGGGTGGGACTGAATCTAGGGGAAGAGTGTTGACCTGGCAGGGAATGCTCTCGCTCGTGGCTACCTGTCATGAGATGACGGGAACAGTGGCGCCGATAGTCCAGTGTCATCAGCAATCATACCCCTCCCAACCCACCTTTCAATCGATCGCTTTTCTCATTGAAAAACTTTGTTTTAACGCTAAAATCGAACCATGTGTGGCTAGCTTTACAGTGATTGATGTTACCAGTACACTGTGTGATTGATTTAAAAAAATATTGATTCCTTTTCTATAGCCCTGTGCGCATGCTCCATAATACTATCAGTTACATCACGAAATACCTAGAAAACCTTCAGATACTTGAATGATCGACTGAAATTTACCAACACAATCAATTGCTGCTCGGTTCATTTATTGTTCGATTTCTAACATTAAATCAATTGGGGTAAAAAGGAATCCTTTTTCAAATGATTGACTTAAATGATCGATATTTTTTTTAAGTAGATCATACAGAAATACCTTACCATGTTTAGTCCACCTTAAGTGTTTGCACCCTAGGACAGCAAATGTGCTACTGACAACTAGATAAGTGGTTAGGTTTTGTATACTTTTGTTATTAATACAGTTTAAATGTTTCTTGGTTTAACTTTAGAGGCAACCAAGATCGAAGCACAGTTCTTTGCTGTTGAGGAAGGCTGCAGTGTTTACCTTTATGTTACACGTAAAGACTATGTGGTAAGTGATATTTGTTTGGCCAATAAAGTTTCACTGTCTAGTAGGTCGGAAAAATATTATCTTACCTTTGTTTTCCCTTCAAGCTTTGTGTCAATGATGACTTGGTGCTTACAAAGTTTGCTTGTTATGAAAGAAACTTACCTGAGGACAAGGAGAAAGAGAAAGGAAGATTTACACCAGCCATGCTGAAGGAGGTACAATCACGAGGACACCAGCATAACATTAAACTCCTTTCCCTGAGTAATGAAGAACCCCGAATTCTAACAAAGGAAAAGCCCAAATGTCTGCCTCTGCCAATTCTGTGGCCAGCATGGAAATGTTTGAACGAGATTCAAACTACAGGTAAGGAAGAGCAAATTCCTTGTTCTCCCATTGATGCAGTGTCAGAATATTTATCCTGCTTCTGATTAACAGTGAATCATTTAGAATCTTTAAGGAAGGAGGTTCTAAATTACTAGACAAGAGCTTGTGGTCTGCTTTAAGTTGACGACAAAGAAAGGTAGTGCTAAATCAAAATATAGTAAAGAAAAGTATGTATAATAGTAATTCTATTTATTTCAAGTTAATACTATACCCATGATTTGGGTCTCCAGGCAAAGCTTCGGCTGAGCTGGGGAGAGCCGAGCTGCATTCCCTTGATGTGTTGTTTGAGTTAACATCGGGCATACTTGTCTGTCTGGTGAAAGCCTGCTGCGGTCCTCTGTATCAGGGGACCCGCCGATTTTTCCAGCTCCTCTCCCGATGACGTAATTTATGAATGCCGTACTGTGTTCAGCGCCATTTTACCTCTGTGCGTTCAAGAGGTTAAAATATTTAAATCAATTCCAAACTTTTCAATTAAGAACAAATAATAAACACTAAAAATATAGAGTTTTCAGGTTAAATTTACACTGTCGCTTCCTGGTCTGCTGCAGGCGCTTACAGATCGTTTTGATAACGACCCTAAATATTTTAATTAAATTTTCTCAACAAACTAAACCAATAATGCAATAACAGTGTCAACAACACATCAAGGGAATGCAACAATACACCCAAACATGCGCAAGAATGCCACCAACATGAATCAGAAATTGTTGACAAAAGAAAAGACAAAGAACAATTGTAATCAACTACAAAACAACAAATAAAATGAGACAAAGGGTATCGGTAAAAACAACATAATTTTGTCAGTTGCCGCTATCCCCAATTAGATCCCAATGGATGAATAACAATGGACATAATCCTAGAGATATGGGTGGTTACATCATTGTTTTTCCAAACTTGATCAGCTCCCTCTTGTGTGCTTTGGAAAGTGCAGCAAGTTTGACAGCGTTTTCCTTATAAATAGTAAGCTTAACCCTCTGGGCGGTTTGAGATTTTTTATGGCACGAAAAGCCGTTTTACCGGCAATCGCGGCAGAGTACACTGTACTCCGCCGTGCTTGCCGGCTCTCCGCCCAGTCCTCTACACACCTCTGACATAAAATAGACGCCGGTGGTGTGTGGACAGGAGAGCGGCGCCCCCTCCATTAACCTGGAGGTCTATGGCGCCGCCCCCTTCGGCGTCACAGATGACGACGAAGACACCGGGCAGGAAGGGCTCCGTGTGTCGGCGGCTCTTCTACAGAGCCGCCGCCACACAAAGAGACGGCGGTTGTGCCCGATCACGGCACGGGCACAGTTTGATTAGCAATCAAACTGTCCCCGAACTAAGTTCGGGCAAACCGCTAGGGAGGTTAAGGGCACGTTGCGTAAGCATGTTGCAGGCAAAATAAGTAATTTTGGGTGCTTAATATGCAATCAGTTGGATACCTATTGTACAACATATCACTTTTTGGGCATGTCTGCCACTGTTAAATTATAAGTTTATGGTACAACACTATTTGGCACACTATGGCTTGCAAAATTCTACAGTGGTTTAGCATTGATTCTCATCTTTCAGATTATGGTTTTTCTGATTATCATGATGAAGTAGAAAACCTGTGGTACTTTTCACATTGGCCCTGTGTTGCTTTAACACGTTGCAGCATGCATTTGTTTGCCTTAGCACAAGTACCTCTCATATACTATTCTTTGCCTGCTTTGGATCTGTTAGTTACATGTATTATGTCTGCCAAATACTGCAGCATGACTAGTGTGAAAGAGGTATGAAATATGAATCTGTCTTCCCAGTTACAGGTGAAAATAAGACTGTCCTGCAGGCAGATGAAGTAAAGAACTTGAAAATCCAGAATGAAGGTCACCGTGTACTGCAGAAACATAATGAAGTCACGGAGATTCAAAATGAAAATATGCCCTCCCTGCAAATAGATAAATTCCAAGGCTTGGGTTACCCAAGTGACAACTCTTTTCCCTTATCTAAAGGAGTCCATCCTTTAGTGAATGAACCACCATTCTTGGCCAAGCGAAATGAAAGACCACCAACTCTCCTTCCCTGTGATAAAGCTCAGTCATTTGGAAGTCAAAATGGAGGTACCCTGAAGACAAATGAGGATCTTTTGTTAAACAGTCAGCATGGGAGATCACCAACTCTTAAGCTTAATGATAAATCTGCAGCAGATCATAATGGAAATACTTTGTTTCCACAAGAGAAGCAGCATAAATCTGATCAAGAACGCTTGTCCAGTCCTGTGCCTATGTCTAAATCGGCTTGGAATGGTATTGAAGGTGAACCCATGCTATCGCAAGGTAAACTGCCTTCTTTCACTTGTGTAAAAGGAGAAATTGTTTTGAGCCTTCATACTTTAAATTGGTGGTTCTCAAAATTTCTCTGCAGGTTCCCTCTTTTCCTAGACAGAAACATTATGAACCCCCCCCCCCACCCCACATTCAAACTACACAGTTTCAGATTGAATTCATTTTATGCTAGCCGTGTTTGCATTGCAGTATTGTCTACTAGTACTAGTGTGGAATGGCCCTCAAACTTTTTTTTTAAATACAACTCCTACACCTTTCTTTCATTTTCACACCAATCATACAGAGACGTGAATCATTCACATAGAGACACACACGCAGAGACACACACATTACATGTACTCTACTTACTGTCTGCAGCTAGTTCCTCCATGGTTGGCTTGTTTCCCCCCAAAATACCTCTGTGCCCCACTGAGTTGATATGAAGGGCCACCAGTGCACATAACATTTTCAATCTATACTGACTTGTATATGCAGTGAAAAAATTACAGCAGGCAGAGCTAGAATAGTGGAAGCCTAGGCAATCACCTGCTGATCCCCCGCCAACACTGGAGGAGGAGAGGCCTTGCTCTGGCACCATCTGGATCGCTGATTGGCTTTTACGTACGCCACGTAAGTTTATCTTCCCACGGACGCCTCACGGATGAGGATCTGTCAGCGGGGGAAATGCGGACAGGTGAGTTCCTATGCATTAACAGTTAGATTTCAGATGCCGCAAGTGGAGGACTGAGGGGAGTCGCTGAAGAAGTGGAGGACTAGGGGTTCTGCTCTCCAGTTTGGGAACCACTGTTTTTAACTAATGGTCTGTTTATATAGTTATATATATTATTTATATGAGCAGTGATGTTAATACTTGCATAAATATTCTGTTAACAAATGTATTTTTTTCACAGAAGCTCCAGAAGAAAGTACATCTGCTGATTTAAGGTTAGCCTATTATTATTATTTCTAACTAAAGTTTTGTTTGGAGGTGATGTTTGTGGGAATGTAAAAAAGCAAAATGTATATTTTACAAAATATTTTACCACAAAGGAATGTGCTTTACATTAATCATTAAGTAAAGCTCACTAAAGCCTGCCATACACAGATGGGCGTGCGAGTTCGCGGCCGTCGGTTGGCGGCAAAATTGGCCGCCAATTGGGGGTGCCCTCATGGGGCGACAGATCCCTGTCGCCCCACAGCTCGGCCGGCCAGAGAACGGACATGTCCGATGTTCTCTGGCCGATGCCGGCCGATGCCATTAACTTCAATGAAGACCGGCATCTTCATTGAAGCTAATGGCCAGCACACAAAGGGTGCCCACTGATGCTTCCAGCTCGGTATAGCAGCGTGATGACGTCATCACGCTGCTATTCCGGACTGATCTGATCTCGGTGGGTGTATGGCAGGCTTTGAGCAACTACAGTCCCTGAAATCTTATCTAAACCTTACCATACCAATGTCATTTTGGAAGTTGTATTAAATCAGCTTTATTTGCTTTCACAAAAAGTTCAGAGCATACTAAAGCAAAGATTAGACAGAGGTCACAAACATTTTGCAGTGGCAAGAGAGACAGAACTCCGAATTTCGTAAGGCCAATCTACTGCATCCAACCTTTACATCAACAAGTGATGCAATGCACATAAGGGGCAGTGGTGTAACGCAAGCGACCATTGAACTGACCGGTGGAAATTTATATTCTGGCGTTGCTGCATGCTTCTCTGTCTGACAATACGATGGATGAGTCTGGAGAACAGTACTTGCCTAACTGCTTCGGGCCAAGGGTAAAGTTTGATGGAGGGGGAATAATGGGTGGGAGTTGTCTTTCAGTTGTTGGGCACTCTTTTATGGACCCCAGCAGTCGACCTCCAAGCCCATTTGCTGTGATTGAGTGTAAGAAACTCTGAATACCAAGACAATTTTTATTCTCTAACTTTGTGTAAACAGTTTGGGGATGGTCTATTTCTATGCAGCTCTGTGCACAAAGCAAGTTGGAACAATGGAGCAAATATGGTGTGGATTAAGTTGACTGGGCCTGCACAGAGTCAGAGTTTATTTCTACCATCTTCAGTTCCCTATGCCACAAATGCTCTTGTGGCAAAATGTTTAAAACAAATACTTCAGAGAAGCTGACGGTTATGTCACAATCAACTGGTATAATTGTAAAGTGTGGGCCAGCTCCGTATATTGGTCTATGGATTTAAAACCGAATGTCCTTAAACTTCATAGATGTGTGAAGGCAGGTGTCCCTCTGAACTTTTTGCAATTTAACCTCCTGGGCTTTGCGCTTTTTTCAAAAAGTGTGCCATGGGTGATTACGTTGGAGCACATTAAGTGCCGTCATGATTTGCCGCCCTCCAGGAGGACTGGGCACCAGAGGAAAAAGTGACGCCTCCTCCAATACATGGGGGTCAATGGCGCTGTCTACCCCCTGCCCCTCTGGCATCATGTGACATCTTCAGGGCGGGCACTGAAACATCGGAAATCAGGAGACAGTTGAGTTTTCCTATAGTAATTTTGGGGGTGAGTTTTATCAGCTGACAAATTCACCCCGAGATAACTCAGGCAGAACACCCAGAGGTTAATTAACTTTGCAATAGGTCAGAATTTATTTGACTAAATTAAAACTTTGTTTTTGAATCCATTTTTCTTTTAACATTTCTTTCTTTAAAGGTGTTACAACAAAGAGAAGAGAAACCCACTGCTTGGAAAAAAGCAGGATGCTTCAGATGTGATGACCAATGAAGAATTTGTTGCTGTTCAGTCCCCCTGGCCTGCATTTTGCAATGTTGATCGCACAAGACGACTATCTTTTGGTAGATTACAGCTATTGCTTTTTATTCCTGAACTACAGATACTTGCTCATTCTCCTACTATAAAGCTACCCTTTCTCCCTTTAGTATAAAGATAAGAAGCTTGGGCCTTTGTTGTGCTGTTGCTTACATTTCTAAGAATAAGTTCCAAGTAGAAGTCTTTGCAAGAAATAAGTAGAAGCTTACATTCGGGCCTGTGTTCCAAGTACAGTTTTGGACCTCGGTGTTTGCATGGTTGTTCACCCTAGCAAAGGTGTAAAGCTAGCCACACATGGTACAATTTATCATTCAATCGAGATTCGATTTTGTACTTCGATTATAAAAATCGAACATCGATTGTCATTTAATCGAAGTTCTCCACATGGGGAGCACGATAATTGAAAAATTTCAACTGAAATTAAATCGAAGTCATCTAAAATCGTCAATTGGATTAATGTTTTTTTTAACAGGAACTTTGTTTTTCCCAGGAAATAGTCATATGTTAATATCGCACATCGAGATGATTGAATCGAAACAAACAAAACACTTTCAGAAATGTAGTTCGATCATTGATCAATCAACAAAAATTTTCCAACTTGTCCGATCACTTTTCAATCGACGATTTTACTAAAATGGTACAATGAACGCCGATTGTACTATGTGGGCAGTACATCGATTAACGTTCAATCGATCTTTTTTTTTTCATCGAAAATCGTCGATTGAACGCTAAAATTGTACCATGTGTGGCTAGCTTAACCTCTTCAAATCTTCCAACTAGGTGTTTCCAGTTTGTGATTGTTACTGGCAACTTTATACCAATCCAAGATAAAAAAAAGTGAAGTCTTTATCTGTTATGGCAATGAATGGCTAATGCTTTACAATAATAATGGCAAGTATGTGTATAGGAAGAGATCTGCCCCATGCTTTCGTTTGTTTGCATTTAATGTTAATGGTTCAAAGAATATTGGTCTGAATGGTTGACCACGACAAATTTCACTTCACATAACCTGACCCTTTTTTTTTTAAAGTTTGGACACCTCCGACTTAAGTGGGCATTTGGAGTTGATTTGATGATTTGGCAGTTGCAAGCCAGGTCTTTCCATCCAACCTCAGAAACAAATGGTTTGCAGCTTATTATGATCGTAGAAGCTGTGTGGGGTTTACCCACCAAAAAAAAAAAAAAGAAACGCCCCTGGTAAGGTACAGGGGACAAGGGGAAAAAAAAGGAGAGAAGAAAAAAGTGGACACGCAGTTTAGAACAAAAATGAGGAGAGGAGCAATAAACAAAGGGAATATGGGGGTGTAGTGTTCACGATCTTGCCGAAAAACGATATTGTGAAAAGCACTATTCACACTCACATCGCCATTGGGAGACCGGTGGTATAGGTGGCTGGGTCCTTCCCGTCCTGTTAGAAGATCAAGTGTGGGCTTTGTTGAATCCCACTTCAAGAAAAGTCTCAATTGGAGGTGCCCAAAAAATAAGATTATATAATATAATAAAGTAATATCTTATTTTGATGGCCACCCATACATGAGAACAAACAAAAACCCATACATGAGCTTATTCTGATGACTTCCTGAATAAAATACATTTACAGAACTGAAGGTACATTTTGAAAGCAGAAAATGTTAACACAATGGAGAAAGAGTAACCTTTCTTGTCTTTTTCAGAGATCGAGTTAAAATCCATCAGCAGACTCCGGTATGAAATATCATTCATTTTTTTTACTGTATTTTTATCAATGAATAAGGGAGAAAATAGATAATTTTAACAGAAACATAAGGGAAGAATCGGGATGATCCACAAATATGGTACGACACAACATAATTCTAAATATGTAGCACATATAGCATAACATATGAAATCGGAGCATCCAACATGCATTTGGGTGGGGTTGAAAGGTACAGGGAATATAACAAGTACAATGGACTGAATTGAGGCTCATCCTAAGGAATGTTTTATGATGGCTCATAAGGGGAGAACAGCCACAGTACCCAAGCAAGCTCCCCACATAACCAGAATTAAGCAAGGGAAAGGAGACAGATTTAGGGAAACGGAGGTGGGAGAAAGAAAGGGAGAAAAAGTTTTGGCCCGAGGAGACGACCCACCTCAAGTCGCAAGCCCGTGCGGGGAAAGTCCCCTACTCCCGTGTCATAACCTATTCCTGTGTGTACTATATTGTGTTGTACAGCGCTGCGTAATATGTTGGCACTATATAAATAAATGATTATAATAAAGTCAAGGTAAATGCCGGAACTTAAATTGTACATATCATCTATGAAGCAAGGAGATGTCTATAGGTGTTTTTCAGTATTATCCGTACTTTTAGAGCAGGGGTCATGAAAAAAATGAACAAATCACATGTGCAGTGCACATCCTATTTGCGTTGCAAAAAAAAAAAAAAAAAAACATAAAAAAAGATGGGATGTTGGATTTTTTTACCCTTGCATATATGTACATTTTTTTACTTTGAACCCCCCACATTTAAAAATTCACAGCCCTATTTGCAACCTGACTTGTGTTAATGTTTCCCTGTGGTTGTTCAATGTACATGGACAATATACACAATATAAACTGAAACAATAAATTATGCAATTCTCTAAAGGTTAAGCAGTAGTGTATAAAGTACAGCTACCTAACATGTTTAGGCTGTCTTTCCAGCTTTTTGACAGCTTTAAAACAAAAAGCCTTCGAGGGCCACATTTGACCTCTGGGCCATAGTTTGAGCACCCATGTTTTCGAGCAATCTTGGAAATTAAGAAATCCAGGATCCCCACATAGGTAAATACAACAGAAAACCATATATTCCAATATATTAATCATAAATAAAATCATATATTAACCTCCCTAGCGGTTGAGACGAACCCTGTTCGTTCGCCGAACAGGGTCCTCTCAACCTCAGGGTAAGCCGGCAGCAGGGAGACCCTATGCCTCCCCGGGAAGCTGCAGCGATTGTCTTCAAAGTCCTCCATGTTAATGGAGGAGCGCCGGCTTTCCCTCTCATGCAGCTGGTGTCAGTAATGAGTGAAGAGCTACTTTGTACACTGCCTCGATTGCCCGTACAACGGCGCGATACGGGCAGTGCGCTAGGGAGGTTAAACAGGTATTTTGGGTTTAGAAACCTAATGTAGTTTTAAATAGGAATCCTTTAAAATTGAAATTTTAATATTCCCAAGAGCCTTGCCACAGGTTCCTTTGCTGTTACAGTGAAAAAACTATGGTTTCCAGGCTATTGTGTTCATAGGGTTGAGGGTGATGGCCACAAAAAGGACAGTAAAGCCTGCCATACACACGCCGATGTGTGTAGCAGACTAGTCCCGATATCTTTCCGGGAGGCTAATGTGATGACGTCATCACGTTAGCCTCCCGTTGCATTCTGAGGCCCCTTCAATCGGCTGGGCACCCTTTGTGTGCCGGCCATAAGCTGCAATGAAGACGCCGCTTCATTGCAGCTTATGGCATCGGCTTTCATCGACATGTCCGTTCTCTGGCCGGCCAAGAAGTGGGGCGACAGGGATCTGTCACCCCCCGGCCGATTAGCGGCCGATTTTTAACCTGACCGACGGCGCGAGCGCGCACGCCCGTCGGTCAGATTAAAAATCGGCCGCTTATCGGCATGTGTATGGCTAGCATTAATCATATTTGATAATATAATTTTCTTTATCATCAGAAGTCATTATCCAATATGTTTGAGTTTACATAAGTTCCCCTTTATCAAAGATTCTAGTGCTGTTGCACAAGTGAAACTAATACCGGTCAGTATTGGATCAGAATACAATGTAGATAAAGCAAATACATAGTGAAGGCAGTCTATCAGCTGCCAACAACATTGGGAACCTTAAATACTCCAGATGCTTGGCTACTGTCCTTGTAAAGCTTATTTTGACCAGAAACATTAGTCGCCATTTAGGATAGAGGCTTTATGTAAACCCTTCAACCACTTAAAGTGTTGGCTGATGACTTTCAAAACCATACCCAACCATTTGACTGTTTTTTATATCTCAGGTATTCACCCAAATGTTCTCTAGTTGTTTATTTGAAACTGTAGCCTAAAGAAGCTAAATTAGCTATACTAGCTTGGCATTCAGACCACCAATACATTTGTAAACAAAGCCACTTCAGATCCACCGCCTCCCTCTACTCTCTCCAAAGATCTTTTTTTAAAATTGGCTTTATTAGGTCCTGTTGCTTACTTTTTATCTGTGCCCAGTGACTAAAGTTCCATTCATACTGATTTGGGGTTCTTGGGCTGTTTTAACAATATATATATATATATTTTTTTTTTAATAGAACGCTGAGTGAGAATTCATCATCCTCAACTCCTGAAGACATGATAGAGGCACAACATTTTAAGAAGTAAGCAGTTTTCATTTCTGCAGTTTCTTTGATTTGAGTACCGGCCACCTCTAATCTGTTACGTGAATTTAGCCCAAACTTCATTGTTGGTGAGAGTAGATACCTCTTTACAACATGTCCAGTCAATTGTCCACTAGGTCCTGAATTCACTTCTGCAGCCTGGAGTTGTTTGCTTGAGCCCCCAGCAGTTGTTTTTAGCTCCGATATAGCCATTATCTGAGCCGTTTTGGAAGTTTATGAAGATTACCCCAAGTGCTAATGAATGGCACTCATTGTGGGGTATTTGGGCAACTTCTCTTGTGGATACAGACAGGGCTTGCACATACTATGTCTCTTTGACACTTACATGACAGAAATGTTCAGTTTGATATTGGGTCTTAAATTAGCCTGTTGGCTGGATTACCTGGGCCCAGCCTCAGATCACATATTAAGAGTTTATCACTCTAGGAGTTTTTCTGATTTTGCATTTGATTTTTCATAGTCCCTGGATTAATGGTGGCATTCTTCAAGGCAATTCATTTTCTTGATTTCAGCTCCCATTTAGCTGACTGCAAAGGCTGTCTCTGGTGGCTTAGAAATTTGACTTCAGTTGAAGGATTCTTTATTTCCATATTTCCAATCTTTTAGAGCATTGATATAATGAATTCCTGTCATTCTGGTAAATAGTTCTTGGTGTGGAGGCATTTTAGGATCCATAGAGGGACACATGTCCCACCCCTCTATTTATTATCATACTGTTTTTACTTTTATAGGTGACCACAAAATCCAGAATCATTTACCATGTTGTTGGACTATAAGACGCACTAGACCATAAGACGCCCCCAGTTTTTAAGAGCAGGAAAACCAGAAAAAAAATATTGAATATAAGTTTTCAAATCAATTGGGTAATGCATTGGATTAAATTAATGCAATATCAAGTTCAGCCAGTAGATGCCACTAGCAGCAATACTATCACAGCGTCACTGATTGGGAAGAGGGGGGCCGCGGGGGAATGGCTGCAGATCTCCTCTCTTTCTCTGGCTGTGTCTGTGGAAGCTGCATTGTGATTGCAGTTCATCTATCTCTCTCTTCAATGTTTATATCAGCAGGGCTCTGGGCTCTGCTGGCATAAGCAATAATACTGTTTAGATTGGAGATCCAGCTGTGGCCGCATCTCTCATCTGCTAATCTCCATGCCGGGAGAGCTGTCAGGAAGCATTCGGACCATAAGCAGCAGGCACTTTGCCCTCCGATTTTGGGGGGGGGGGGGAGAAACTGTGTCTAATAGTCCAAGAAATACAGTAATTACTGTGTGCTTTGTAAGACTCTGCAGGGAGTGTGGATCACCGTTGGATATTTTGGATATGCTATATTGGAAACAATTGGTGCTGCCAACAAGCCTCCAGTTTTGGGTAATACTGAAATTATTTTCTGTAATACAACAATAAGTTAAAGTAAAAAAAAAAGTAACGGTTTACAATTTTTTTTCGTTAAGGCTTCTACGGGTTTTAAATCCGACCCCAGAACAGCTACCAGAAGAAGAGGATATGGAGGTGCGTTTCTGTTGTAATGAATTCTGCATGCTGACCACACTACACAACATCTTAATTCTTATTTCCTTCTGATCTCATATATGATGATACCTGTCCATAGAGCAGCGGTCCTCAATCTGTGGGTCGAAAGGCACATTCACTGAACCTATCAAAGCTTCTGCTGCTAACAAGCAGCAGTGCTGATCCTTGTAAGTGGGGTGGGAAGTTAGGAGGTTATGCCGCTTATCGGCATGTGTATGGCTAGCATAACTCTACTTTCTCTCTCCTCTTCCTTCATAACTTCCTGCATAACTTTTTAGCGAAAACTTTACCTAACCTACATACCCCAAAAATTTGAATCGTCCAATCACATTCGGACAATTTTCCATATTCTAATTAGGATTTAACTCTTCCATATTTAGAGCTTCAATAATGTAATGTTACCCTTAGGTAGCTGGATGGCAGTATTGTATTAACTATGCCGTATAATAATTATTGAATATATCAAAATAACACAAATCAACAGGTGTTAAAATTATACATTGTTTCATCATAGGTATTTCACATAAAAATCACATGCCTCTGTTAAACTAACTCATAATGTTCAGGCATACAATGTTATACATATTTCTTTCAAACAGTCACAAGAAAGTCTACTGTTCTGGAAATATGTCTTGCATAACTCTCCTCAGTCCACAAAATGGAGAACACAAAACAATATGGCTTTTTCGAAATGTGAATATCCTTGAAATATGTGAATTCCCAAATAGCCGATATTTGTCGAATATATTTGCAATTCCAATATTGAAGCTCATCACTAATTACAACATGCGATATATATATATACATGTGATATATAAATACTATATCCCTATGCAAATGCACATCATCGCGGAATGCCATTTTCTGTATTTGGAACACAGAAGTGATACACACTGGTACTTGAGGATGTTGTTAGATTTGATTATCCTCTTCAATGTTTGTAGCAATGCCTAGGTTTATTAATGATGATTGTCGTGTTTAAAACGTGATAAATGTTATTGGTGTATGTACCTGAAGTGGGATCCTTTTCAATATTCACTTACAAATAACCTGTTTGATTTTTTCAGCAACCAATAGTTATTACAAAACCTCGAAAATCTGTGTTTGTCAGCACAACCTTACAAGCTTCTACCACTTTGGTATCCGCATCTCTTTGTTCTGGTATCAAAAAGGTAAGTGTTTTATAACCGTATTTTTCGCTGTATAAGACGCACTTTTTCACCCCCAAAATTGGGGGCAAAAAGTGCCTGCGTCTTATATGCCAAATGCGCGACGCCCACAGCCACTTGACCACTGGTGGTCGCACCTTGGATTACCGCCAGCTCTATTGGCACAGAGATTAGCTGGAGGAGCTTTCAGATGTGAGATGCCAGCCGATGTCTGGCTCTCCCATCTGAACTGTGTAATTGCCTATG
>CM070041.1:3582006-3592818 GCA_036250615.1 Ptychadena robeensis
CGCTTATCGGCATGTGTATGCCTAGCATTAAGATTTTGTTGGTGTTACATTTTGCATTGTAATGGTTATGCCTCAGAAGCAGCATTGGGGGGTAGTAAAATGACAGACTGTGTGGACAGACAGAATTACGAGCAGTTATCTCCCCAGCCATCCCATTAGTCTTCTCACAAAGATGTCACCCCACACCCTGTCTTCCTGAAGCAAATGCTGTGATAGTGTGTACTTTCTTGTCTAGATTCTTCAAATGTGTTTAGACTCCCAGAAGATGTCCACTTTGCTTCAGTGTTTGGATTTCATCCCAGTTGATGCACAGAAAATTCTTATCTTTACTAGCTCTGATGAAGAGGCTGAACTTGTGCACAAGGTTAGTGGTTGTGCTTTCCAGTCTCTATGAGTTTTTTATGCATTAAACAAGGTAGCAATAATATAAAGTATGAAATATTGTGTTGATGTGTTATATATGTAAACAGGGCTATGTTGGTTACATTCATTCAAATCACAGGAATGTAATTTTTTTCTTATATTTCCTTTCTTTCTCATGGTCGTGGTCTTATCTGCTTTGCCAAAAGCTGTTTGTTCACAGAACCCAAAACTAAAGGCCCCTACACACGTACCGAGTCATCACACTGCTCTTCCGAGCTGACGGCAACGGCGGGCACCCCTGTGTGATCTGTGGCCCCATGTGGGCACCCCCGATCGGCGGCCGATTTTGCTCGGTGCGTGTATGGCAGCCTTAAGGCCTGCGGGCAAGAGCCTTTTTAATCTGGCCTGTTGTCACCTTGATGAAAAGATGCTCTGAGTCCCCTCTGCTTGTTTCCTGCAACGAGCTTGGCTCATTACTGTGAACAAGTGGAGGGGGCCAGAGTGTCTTGTCACCAAGGTCTCTTAAATCTGGCAGTTATTGAAATGTCGATGCTGCACCATTTACTCATCATTAGTGAAGATGGGCATTTGAGAAATTGGGATACCTATGGTGGGCGGCCATTACAGGCTCTTTGTCTGGCCCCTCTGTCAAATTTAAAAAGCCATTGTAGCCCATGAGTCAACTCCAGTTTACATACACAAGTGCTGTCTCCTCTGTCCCATGCTCTGTTCAGATGGCAAGTTACATTCATGGAGAGAGAGAAGGCAGGCAGCTTCTGTTTATATACTTTCTTTAGAAAACCAATAACGCTTTGTAAATCCTCATTGATGTGCCCTGTGATACATTTTTAAATTCCATTTTCATGTAAGTTATAGAACCTTACTTTTCTGAGTTGATGTATTATGGTTTAAAATGCAATTTTACAATTGCCCCAAATATTTTCATTCAATGCATGGCCAGCTATTTGTCAATTCACGCTTCCTCTCCTAACAATAAGGCCATGCGAAGCAGAGTGGGCAGTTTGCCCGCTGTTTAAGGCATGTTGCCAACCTATCAACAGCAATTCACCCTTTTAATTAGCATTACAAATATTACAAAGACACAGAGAAATCACAATTGACTTGATTGTTGAGGTACAGAAGAATGGGAAGTGTCCCCTCTGCGTCTTTTTCCCGCGTTGGTCATGCATCCAACACAGGAAAAAAGCAGTGGCCTAACTGTGCTGTAACTTATAGAGGAACTGCATCAGTGTTATTTACTAGACCAAAAGGGAAGTAGGTATTACTCCTTTACTTTTGCCATTTAAGATTCATGGCTTTGTTTTTTTAAAATGATCAGATGGGGAATTTGTTCCAAGTCTTGGTTGGCTGTGTCTGTGTAAGACCCTGGCTTATTTACGGGAAACACTGTAACTTTTTTCCATTGTCATATGTATCTATTTTCAGATTTATTTATTTTCAGTATACATCCACTTTAATGTCTCTTTTTCGTAGGCTGTACAGGCCAGTTCCACATACAGTCTCTTGCTGAACACAAAAGCAGTTGACAACTACACCCACATTTTGGAACAATGGAGGAAAGTTCTCAATTGTGGAACAGTGCTATCTCTGGGTAGGTTATTAGCTGCTCAATTGTACTATGTTTTAGCTACCTTTTACGTGTTATTCAATTCTCTCCCTATTTGGATTCTGTTCTTTTATATTTACAATTGTCTCCCAGTCAAATATGCTCCCCACATGTTCAAAACAAGTGAATATATAAATAAGGAAAGCTGAATTGTTGTTAATAATATCCAGTGACGGTTTAAGGCATGGGCAACATGGCTTGCCCACCACAGCATCATGCCAGGGAAAATCATCTGGGCAGATGCCTTCCCCCCAGCGTGCCCACCTATCAATCTTGTGGCCGCTCGGGTAGATAGTCTGGTGACAGTCCGAAGTCACGCCAGCAACAACTCCTCCCCCCCCCCCCCCCCCCCCCCCCCCGCCAGGCGAGTATCCAGAAATGCTTCTGGGGGTGTGTGAAGCATGCCACAGAGTCTGTAAGCTTGACATCCCCCAACCACGAACCCCACCAGGAGTGCTCTCGGCAGGCAATCTCAATAGAACCGCCCCTTATAATATCAAGTTTATGCAGTCAACATTATTTGCAGTGTTAGCAAATTTATGTTTTTCTTTTTTGGTTTTGCGTCATCAGATGATCATTTTTCCAGCTGTCCCAAACATTTGGAAATATTGCATCATCAGAGACCATGACTTTACCCCATTCCTCCACAGTCCTCCTACAGTTGAGATTCCAACCTGGGTGGGCCCCTTCTATTTTAGAGTCCTAGCCACGGAGCCACATACACTTCAGTACCTCTAGTCCTATGTTTTACATGATCACATTGGCATGCCTTTGACCAACACAATGGCTGGGGGATGTGGCTGCCACCCTAAAGGAAGCCAGTTAGGAATATGGTATGCATTGCAGCCTACCCCTAGACCAGTGGTTTCTAAACTGGTGGAGTGTGGAGGTATTTCGGGAGGTGGGTTGGGTTTAGGGGTAGGGGTCAGCTAAGGGGCTGACAAAGAAGAGCAGGAAGCTAACCATGAATGTGTGTGCCTCTGCATGTAGTGTGCATCTCTATTTGAATAATGTTTCTGTATGATTGGTGTGTGTACATATGGTGCATGTCTCTGTCTCTTATTATTATCATCATCATTTATTTATATAGCGCCAACTTATTTATATAGTGCCAACATATTTCGCAGTGCTGTACAATACATTAGAGTGGAGATACAACACAATATAGTACACACAGGTACATGTTATGACACAGCAGGAGTAGAGGACCCTGCCTGGACGGACTTAGAGTCTAATAGGTTGGGGAATAGAGTATAGAATAGGTGGGGGTCTTAGTTTGCCCAACCCTGTCCTAGATTAAACAAACAGAATTTGGAGAAAGGTGCACTGCTGCTAAGGTAAAATTTTCTGCTGACGTTGGTATTGAAGGAAGATGGGACTTGTAATTCTTTTTTAAATATCAGAACTTCTAAAATCCTCTTTGTTCATGCTGCAAAAACTACTCATCACTTCTTGGGTTTTTTTTTTGTTTTAATATTCAGAAAAGTGTCTTTGTTTTCATATGTCTTTCTATATTTACTTATCTGCATATCATGCGTTTGCTTTTCTTGATTCCTGTGGTTTTGTATGCAGTGGTCACCGATGAATTTGCCCCTATTCTTCATATCACTGATGCCACATGCATCATTCACTACAGTTTTCCAAAAAATATTGGTGTTTTCAACCGCCGGCTTGGTTCTTTAATGGATTACATTCAGAGTAAAATTGATAAGGTAAGGATGCATACCTGATCTGGGTTTGTTCTTCTTTCTGTTCTATTCTGTACTATTACACAGTATTAAGAATAGCACAGCTTTGGTAATAAGAACATTGAGTGTTTTACTTTAACTGCAGGAATATTACGAATTCCACGGTTCATCCAGCGCATTCATTCTTTTGGCATTTTAATTCAAATTAAAAGGTATTCTGATACCAGTGAGCTCCCACCTTTCTTTGAAATTGTGCAGAGGTAGTGTCCTTACATTCAAGGCATTTGCTGGGCTCTACTAAGTAAGGCTTTGACTCCACTATGCGTTAAGGATATGCTGTGTTAACGGATCCAATTAAACGCAACCCATGCCGAAGGGATCCGTCAGGGGTGCGTTAAGGGATGAGTTAGTGACATGTCCGTTTTGTTTTTTTACCTTGAACAGATTGCTAAACGCATACCATTGCCTTTCAACGGACTCATTGTGTCAACGCACCCCTACTTGCGTTGGCTTATGTTGCATTAATGTCAATTTTAAAGCAACACAAGCTGCCGGATCATTCCAATGGATGTGTAGATACATCCTTGACTTTCAATGGATGCGTCAGTATGTCAAACACAGGGTTTTAAGGCATAGAGGAGTCAAAGCCTAAAAAGAAAAATTATTAGTTGTACTTCTATGTTTTTTTTTCATTCTGAAAGAGCTCGCTGCTTTACATACCAGCAGACATTTTATGTAAAACTTACTGGATGTCTCTGTAAGGATTTTGAATTTAATCGTGTATGGTATGCTCACCTTTAGCCTAACTGTTGTATTAGCATTGGTTGTAAATAGGCATTATCTCCTTTCTGCTTGCACCTGTGGAGTCTGATCATAACATGAAGTGATCCAAACTGTGTACATTTGTTTGCTCTGAGCTATGTATAGGCTCTCACAAAAGTGAGTATACACCCCACAAAATGAAGTATAAAATAAAGTGCTGCTCTCTCTAAATTACTCAGCATACAGCTATTAATATACAGGATATAAAGTTCACTAGAGCTTTGCAGGTTGCCACTGGAATCCTATCCTTTTCCACTCCTCCATGATGACATAATGGAGCTGGTGCCTTCTGCTCCTCCACCTTCTGAGGATCTCCATACATGCTCAATAGGGTTTTGGTCTGGAGCCATGTTTGGTCACTCCAGCGCCTTTACCCTGTTTCTTTAGCTAGGCAACTGTAGTCTTGGAGGTGTTTGGGGTCATTATTATGTAAAAATTCTGCCCTGTGGCCCAGTTTTTGAAGGAGGGGATCATGCTCTGCTTCAGTATGTCACAGTACATGTTATCATTTGTGATTTCCTCAATGATCCCTAGTTACCCAGTGCAGTCAGCTCTTATGCAGCCCCAAACCATGCTTGACTGTAGGCAAGACACACTTGTCTTTATACTCCTCATCTGGTTGCCACCACATATACTTTACACTATCTGAACCAAACAAGTTTATCTTGGTCTCATCAGAACTTAGAGCATGGTTACAGCATATATCTTCAGCAAACTGGGCGTTCTTGTGCAATATCTTTCTTGGGTGACAACTGTGCAGACCAATTCTGTGCAATTCCAATGCATGTGGTCTGAGCACTGACAGGCTGACCCAAACCGCCCCCAGCACCACCACTCCTTCAACCTGTACAAAAATGTGGGCAGCGCAACTACATCTATTTTGTAAAGGACAGTCTCTGGATATGACTCTAAGCATGTGCACTAATTTTATTGGTGCAATTCAAGATTTAGGATTGGAGGACAGGTTTGGTCACTAATCCCATCCCTGAAAATTACTCCAAAACTACCTTGCGTGCCTTCTATGCACCTTACCCATCACTGCCTCTACATGTTTATCTGTTGTTGTCGCCGCTATAACCCATGTGTGTTACGGGATAGCTGGCCATCTACCGGTTATACTTTTGTTGTCTATGCACTTTATATGTCAGTTACTTGTTGTGACAGTGTTCACAAAGAAAGAAAATAAATCATTTTATTAACTTTTTATTCACCCGCATTAAACATCTATAGTCGCTGATTGGGTCACTACTCCAACCAAAGTTCCATGAGGGAATGGAAGGTAGTTTTGGAGTAATTTCATTGGTGGACCTTGGCAAGACTGGTTCTAAAGGGAAACATGTCATGTTAAATTGCTGTATGGTTTTGGCCACCATTAACAGGTCACGTGTCTCTAGGGAGGGAAAATGGCTTCTTGGAAACAATTTTACATTGCAAATTTACAATGTTTTACTTTTCATTGTGCCAAAGTGTCATATTTTCATTGTTGAAACGATTTTATAAACTGTCACAGCTTGAGGGATGCCCTCACTTTTGTACACTCAGTATGTGCTTTCCTTAAATGAATTGTTCTTAATTATTCTAGGCCACAAGACTGGAGCAAGATTGCTTCAGAGCCAAGTCTGTTCTGTTGATGACAGAGGAGCATGCCCACTGTGGAGTTGGAATTTTGAAATTGTTGCAGCAAGCTCAGGCCAAAATCCCACCAGAAATTATAGACCTCACTGAGGGTATCCTAGAAGACAAAGAGGAGCTCAAATCCAATACCGAACTTTGTCCCCATCTCAAACGTTTAGGCTATTGCATGTGAGTGCAGATTTTATGCTAAGAATGTATTCCGACTAGATTTTTATTAACCCTTGCAGTATGTTCAAGGGTTTGTTTGGAAAAAGTTGTTTCACTTGGCTATTCCTTCTGAACACTTCTGAAATCCTAATTACCTCCAAAGCTTTTCATTAGGGTTATGGTCAGGCTTTCCTGCAGATCACTTTGTTCAAATTTATGAACATGCTCATCTAGACTTGATAGCTTTAGATTATCATGTATAATATGACAATATACCTTTTGTGTTGCTTAATTAATTCTTTTCTCCAGCCAGGAAAAATTTTCTTGTCCCAATCGTCATCATGTCAATCCCAAGATGGACCTGGAAAATAGAATAGGCCCTGTTGTGGAAACTGACCAGAACATAACTGTAAGTTTTATTTTCTACTTTGTCTGCCCACAGGGAGGAAAATGAACTGAGCTGCTAAGTCACTGCTGGGAAAGAGCAGCAGGCTTAGGAGAGCTGCATAGGAGAGTTTGAGATTTTTCAGTCATCAATGGGAGCTATTGAGCAGGGTTAGCTTAACTCAGTGGCTCACAAACTGGGGGCAGGTCCCCCTGGGAGGGCGCAAAGGTATTCCAGGGGGGCGCTGGCCCTCATTCTTACCCTGTGTTTCCATAATGTTCCTAAATAGAAAAGGGGGGCCCTGCAAGGAGAGTTTGGGAAGCACTGGCTTAAATATTGGCTTAACTTCTAGAAGGAGAAAACAGTTTGTGTCATTGGGAAGGAAAAGTTTAACTTCTGCTCCACTGTTTAAGGTGGATTGTTGGACCTGATCCCTATTCAGACTGCTGAGGAAGGGGATGGTTGTTGGTCATTAAAAAAGAACGCGCGTTGGGGAATTCATGATCCCTCTTGGCATTGCAGGGTGCTTTATACCGCCTAGGACACTGTTCGTGGCACATCATGTGTGGTTTGCGGACTTTTGATCGTGCAGCAGTCATTGCTTTGTTGGTTTAATACCATGTTTTTATCATTGTATTTGTACCTATCGTACACTATTGCTGTCTAATTTTGTATACAGCGTATTGTACTCTTGATTTTTTGTTCCATTAAATATTGTTATATACCTTTCTATATATTTTGCCTCCACCTAAGTTGACCTTTAAAGTCCCCCAGCCCCTGTCTCAACAGGGGAAAGTTAGCTTGGTATGAGGTGGCTTACACCTCATCCATAGTTTAAATTCTGTGATGGTTGTTGGTCATTAAAAAAAATTACTTCTCCTGCTTTCACAGTACATGCAGTTGTTGTTTTTAAGCTTACTGGCAGCAGCTCCCCAACCCCCCCCCCCCCCCCCCCCCCCCCCCCCCCCCCCCCCCCCCCCCCCCCCCCCCGAGTGGTCTGCACATGGCGTGGTATGGGCGATCGCAGCAGAGTACATCATCAATGATGTGGGCTGGGAGACCAACGCTGCTCCATTAACGGAGTTTTATGGGATTACCAATGTCTAAATCTCAGTAGTAGCTGCAGTATGACCTGAGGAGGAATGGCTTTATATTTCAGAAAAATATTGTACAGACATTCTTACAATAAACATTATTTTCCAATGAGAAACACAGGGTTATTGTATTGCTCCTTGTATTTACACCACCACAAGGATCTAGACACTGAAAAATTGTAATGATCCTTCAAATCTGAACTACACTGCATGAGGTAGATGGCACTTGCTACCTTTGCCGCAAATATTTCCTCCTCTTTAGCAATAATCTGATAAAAGTGTGTAGTCCGTGTTTTAAATAATATTCTGCAAATATAGGATCACATCTTCGTATATTACATTTCTGGGATGTCCAACTGTATTTGCAGGTTCTACCTCTGTCCATTGTGGATGCTACTTGTTTTTATGGACGAATAGTAACAAAGGATGACCCATATGAGAAACTTGCCAAGCAACTTGATGAGTATTACCAATCCACAGATAACAGAGTGCCAGCAAGGAAAGTGGAGACAAATCGGCTGTATGCCTTAAGTAATGTTTCTGTCTTTCACAGGTAATGTTTTATGTCTTGCCAGTAAAGCATGTAGTTTGAGAGCACTTAAATAACATATGGTGGCCTGCAGTTTCCGCATCGAGGCATATATGCCGGGCTTAACACAACGAAATTGGGGCATGCTATCACCCACCAACATCCGTGAAAAATCATAGTGAATCATTCCCTTTTTTGAAGAGACATATACGATTCTTCTGGTCTATGCCCAGCTTTAGACATGGTACCCCTTAATGCATGTAAGTGGTAGACATAGTGGCCACTTTATTTATAGCAGTAAAATTAAGATGCCTTAATATTCTTGTGTCTAGTTCCTTAACTTTCCAGTGTAGTATGGGTTTGTTATCTTTTGTAGACAATTAAGGTAGCCATCCATGATTTTTCGGCTCGGACAAAAAAAGCGGGTGCGCCCACCTGGCGAAACAGATTTGACATGTTGGTAAATTCCTGGCCAATTTCATTACTTTGAAGGGTGCCGGCCAATCCTCTGAGGGGCCGGCTGCAGTGTGATGATGGCATCACGCTGCAGTCTGTCCCTTATCTATCAAAGTAGAATCCCTATGTGTATGGCTACCTAAGCTGCATCAGCTTTTCCCTACACTACCAGTTTGGGATTAAACTATATTCATTTGGACTTTGGTTTCTCATCAAGATGTGGCCCATGTTATTAGTCCTTCTGTGGTTTCTACAGTAAAGGGTACAACTTTTTAAGTGTCCCTGTCACACAATGTAGATTTGACTGTCCTGGTATAGCCGATGGTTTAACCTGCAGAAATAATTACTAGAAAAGCTTACAAACTATTTAAACTACTACTATTTGGGAGCAAGAGCGTTTGCTTTAATGGTAAGTACTATTAAGGCAAACTGGCTTCTAAGTACTTTTGCTAAATTTCACAGTTCCGGGCTGATCATTTAGGTTGTTTGACTTTGGCTTATTTCTGTACAGCTAGGCCCTCCAAGCAAAAGTAGCAGTATCCTATCATTTGTATCATTTGTTTCTTTAGAGCAGGGGTGTCAAATTCAAATATTCAAAACTTAGATGAAGTTTGATATTTATAAAAAAATATAATTACACTGAAAGCAATTTTTGACCCATGGGTCAGAGTTCGACACCCCTGAGTACTCACTGTACATACAGGGATGGGGCACACATGGACTTACATATAAACTGTACCATACATACAGTGTGTAGTCCATGTGTGGCCCTATCCCTGTGTGCACAGTCCATGTACTTTGCCTTCCCTCTGAACAATACTGCAAGCCTCTGCCTTCCCTGCAGCCCCCCCCTCTAGCTGTATTCAATGTGCCTCTGTCTTCCCAACTGGGAGTAGAAAACTACAGATCCCAGAATACTCCAGGCAGCAGGTTACATAATTGGAAAGCACCACTGAGCAGCTCGGACTTGTATTTTTCTACTATCAGAGTGGGAGGATGGAGGGGTGAGGAGTGTAGCTGGTGGTGGAGTAGCTGTAGAGAAGGCTGATCTAACAGATCTGCCACAGGTCAGAAATATCTGCTTGACCGGCCAAACTATGCCTTAGAGAGTTTGGAGTCGGTACATACATTTGCTCCCAAATCTTTTCCTGATAGAGTAGGACAAAAAAAATGTTGCCTGATTCTTTGAACAGACCAAAACTCTGCAAATGTCAGCTGGATAAACATACCCATTGACCTTTTGTTTTTTTCAACGCTCCAATCACTTGAATGATCCACTCCATACACTGTATTTTACTTGGTTTTCAAGTGATTGACCGGATGTAGAACAAAGTCCTAATTCCTCTTTAAAACCCATATATATTCGTGTTTGTTCTCTTCAGATTGTTTGTTTTTTCTCTCCTTGTCAGGGTTTTAGTGTTACAGACAAGAACAGAGGCTGGAGTGTCATTTGTCAGCGTGCAGTATATCGACCGTGGAGGGACTGACTACATTCCATTATATAAATTGGTCATGCTGCCATTAGAATTTCATTCTCTTCCACCTCAATACAAAGAGTTCATCATCTGCAGAGTGAAACCTATTGATACAGAGGTGAATTGGGATGGTAAGGTGAGTTTGCTGGGATGCTTCTAGTGTAAAGGAAAGGAGGCAGTATGAGGTTTTCCTGCCCTATTTAAATTACCATGTTTTTCTTAACCTCCCTGGCTGTTGCCTCGAGTTCGCAGTTCAAGGTAAATTGGTTTAGAAAACAAACTCCCCCAAGCTACACTCGCCTATCCTTGGCAAGCCCGGAGCGATTGGCTCAGGTGGTTAGCACTCTGACCATGCAGCGCTAGTGTCCTAGGTTCAAATCCCGTCCTGGGCACTATCTACAGGGAGTTTGTATGTTCTCCATGTATCTGTGTGGGTTTCCTCTAGGTGCGCTGGTTTCCTCCCACACTACAAGACATGCAGTAGGTTAATCGGCTTCCCCCAAATAAAGATTTTCCTTTATTAGTTACATGTGACCTATGACCATACCAGTCAAGTTTGGCTATTTAAAAACCGGGGGGGGGGGGGGGGGG
>CM070041.1:3645104-3664260 GCA_036250615.1 Ptychadena robeensis
CCAACCCATACATAAAGCGCAACAGTCCAAGCCATACATAGAGTGCCACAGTCCAAGCCACACATAAAGCACCACAGTCCAACCTATACATAAGGCGCCACAATCCAAGCCATACATAAAGCGCCACAATCCAAGTCATACATAAGGCGCCCCAAGCCCAGCCATACATAAAGCGCCATAGTCCAAACCAAAAAAGAGCGTCACAATCCAAGCCATACATTGGATGCCACAGTCCAACCCATACATAAAGCGCAACAGTCCAAGCCATACAAATATTGCCACAGTCCGAGCCATACATAGAGCACCACAGTCCAAGCCATACATAAAGCACCACAGTCCAAGCCATACATAGAGTGCCATAGTCCAAGCCATACATAAGGCACCACAATTCAAGCCATACATAAAGCGCCACAATCCAAGCCATACACAAGGCACCCCAAGCCCAGCCATGCATAAAGCGCCATAGTCCCAACCATACATAGATGGCCACAGTCCAAACCATACATAAAATGCCACAGTCCAAGCCATATGAAGAGTGCCACAGTCCGGGCCATACATAAAGCGCCACAGTCCAAGCCATACATAGAGCACCACAGTCCAAGCCATACATAGAGTGCCACAGTCCAAGCCATACATAAAGAGCCCCAAGCCATACATAGGACGCCACAGTCCAAGAGATACATAAAGCCCCACAGTCCAAGCTATACATAGAGCACCACAGTCGAAGTCATACATAAAGCATCAAATTATATATACAGAATACAAAGGATGAAGCGATACAGAATGCGTCCTGATTCCAGCCATGCAAAGGATGGGAGACACACCTAACAATGTAGCGAGAGTGCCAGAGAAAATTCCAGTGATAGACTTTGCAAAGAAAGCACGAAATATCAAGCCATACAGAGAAACCTACATAGGAAGATCAGCAAAGAAAGAACAAATGTGACCAAGCCACACAGAAAGGCTGTCCCCAAACTACAGGGAGAGGGTACAGTGTATGGCAGAAAATAATAACATGCAGTGCTGGAGACATTATCCCTGTAATACTGGAATCTCAGGGTTACTTAAATGTCTTGGCATGGCATCTTAGAGCATTTGGGTGATGGTGGTAGTCAGGTGTCAGTAGTACTGCAGTGCTGGTAACATGTATCCAGGGACATTGGAGTGTGCACCCTCATACACAATGGAGATCCGTTATCTCTACAATCAGCCAGGTCAAACACTAATTCAGAGCCATTCACCCGTGTGTACATTAAGTGTTTCTAGGCTCCAATATATGTACCAACAGTCGGGTGTGGCGGTTTTGTGAAAGCCGACTTAAATAAAGGTCTGTTTTTTCTCGACTGGCGAAGCATATCTTTTGGGCCGATGTCCAGGACCTTTTGCAACAAAATTGGAAAGTCACAGGATCATATTGTGTAAAAACCTTCCTGATTACAAGGGACAGCGCCAAAAGGTGTTTCATTAATTTTAATGATTAAAAAAAAGAGTTGTTTCATGATGCAGCAATAGAAAGAAAAGTAAAAAAGAATCCCCAAATATAACCCAGTATCCTGTGAGGTATTTTTATATATTTATTTATATTTATTTAATGACACTTGAGTTCCCCCTCTGAACATTCTAGACTCTTGTTCATGGAGAAAAATAAAGATTTAGGTGCCAGAAATATGATCAATCCTCCAATCACAGGCAATATAAATAGTGTAATATAAACCTCCATGGGGGTTTATAAAATGCATTGTAATACATAATATGGATTCCTTACAAATGTCAACACAATTGTCGGTGTATACAAAGTAAACAGTGAGTATAACTTGACAAAAGTAGGTCAAAGAAGTTTGTCAATCACCTCTCCTAAGCAGAGGAATGACATCACTGCTCTTTTAATATATTTATCCCTACTATCCATATCTGTTTATAACACAAGGCTTAACATAATTTCTTTTTTATATATATCTTACAGGAGTGACATCATAACTCTCCTGACATAAAATTTCTGATAACAGCGTTATACAAAGGGACATCAATCACCAAATAACACAGCTAACCTACCATGTAAATGCCAATGAGACTATGAATATTTATATACAAAACAAGGTGGCGTGCTGGATAGAATCACCCCATGTGCCAGATTGGGATGTACCCAAATACTCAATATAATATAATATATATTAATATACCCAAATTCTGCTGGTAATAGCTGCGTGTTGTTGTCATCACCCCCTGAGAATACCTAGACATCAGTGGTACCTGAATTTCATTGGAACCTGCTACCCAAGTATGCAGTGCTGCTATGTACTAAATGCTGATACCCAAGTACCTAGTGTTAGGTATACAATGTTGGTTATATGTAGGATTTTGTAGTACCCAGGTGTCAGAGGTAGTTCCCTGGTGGTCGATGATACATAAGAGATTATAATATCTGGATGTAGGTGATACCTGTGTGTTAAAGGAAGTCCCTGGATGTAGGGGCTATTGTTGGAAGCTTCTGGGTTTCAGAGGAACCTGGGTGATGTGGTATCTGGGTATCAGGGGTAGTGCCTAGGTGCCAGCATTACCTAGGTGTTGGTATTATCAAGGTGTCAGTGATACCTGGGTGCTGGCTTTACCAGAGTCTTCCAGTATCTGGATGTTGGAAGTGATCCCTGGATATAGGTTGTACCAGGATGTTAGTAGGGGTACCTGAGTGCTGTAGTATCTAGATATTGGAAGCAATCGACGGGAATCTGGTGTGTTGGTGGTATGTGAATGTCATGCATACTCAATGGTTGTAGAAGGCAAGTAGGGGTTAGTTGTCCATAAGTTACATGTCGTTTTCAGTTAGTCCATGGGTGTTGGTATTAGTTGGGTCTTGGGAGTGTCAGAGGTAGCCCCTGGTTGCAGATGATAACTGGGTGTTGGTAGCATATGATATACAGGATGCCTATGTATCAAAGGTAGTCCCTGGGTGCTGCCATTATCTCTGTTTTGGAAGTATCTAGATGTCAGAGGTAGTCCCTGGAATTTGCTGGCACTTGGGTGATGGTGTTACCTGAGCATTAGTAGTATCTGGATATCGAAGGTAGCCTACCAAGTCTCTGTGGTACCTAGGTGTTGGTAGTATTCAAGTGTCAGAAGTAGTCCCTGGGTATTGGTGGCAATTAGGGGCTGGCATTACTTGGGTTTTGAGAGTATTCAGATGTCAGAAGTAGTCCCTGGTGTTGGGGGCACTTGCGTGCTGGCATTACCTGGTAGTATATGGTTGTCAGAAGTAGTCTCTGGGCTTCGGTGTACGTCTCTCCCAGTCCAGTCCTCCCAGTGACTGATGCTGGCAGTCTTGATGTGCTTTATAGAGCTCAGGTAATCTCTTCAACCTGCAGGCAGCTAGAAGGATGGAAGTGCAGAGGTCATTGTCAGTAATAATTAAACCTGCCCCTAATTACTGTGCAGGAGGACAACCCGGCTCCCTGCTGCTTCTCATACTCTGCCTGGATTAACATCTACCATTGTGTCACACTACAGGCCAGCCCAGTCACTGCCCCAACAATGGCCGCCTGGCAGGCCATACAAAGTCTCCTTGTTCTGCAGAACCTACACACAGTGCTGACAGGCTGATCATGATAACAGACCAGCTGGAAAGGAGCTGCAGCCACTTCCACTTCTCCAGAGGAAGCATCCAGACAGCACCAGAGATGATAAAATACCTCATGCGGTACTTCTATCCCCACAAAGCTGCACCCAGAGAAAAGTAAATGTTAAAGGAAAATCACTGCACAAGTCTGACCTGCAATCAGCCTAAAGCGAGGCCTTCCCACACGGTCCATTATCATTCCTACACTTCATGTTTAAACATTACTGTGCTGACTGAGGGATCCATTTTGTGACCCGGCCTCCATCTTGTCTATCTGTGTGGATCAGGGAAGACACCAGTGATATCCATCATGAGGAAAATGTATTTGATAACAAAAAACACCTTCAGAGATTTTTTTAGGCCCTCAGTCAGGTTTATATAATCATGACCAAGGTAGGGCTGACTTTGAACCGATATTAATCTTACCAACCTTTTTACCTTCCCCTCCCTTTGTCCCCAATAACACACGCCACCAAGTTCTCGTTGGATAATTTTTATGTATTAAAATGTCATACATATTTAAAAGGCCACAGCTTATCACCAATAGGTCCCTCAAACAGTGCCATCCCATTTATCATGCGTATAAAATCACATACATTAACTATAATAACATCATAACTTAGAATAACTTAGTCATTTACAATACCGTCCGTACCAGCCACTAGCCATTTATTATCCTCCGGCTCAGTGGGTACATCCATAAAAACCAAACCTGTTAAGACAGGAATTTTCTATATAAAATTAACTTTGGTGACAGCCATCCATACCAGCTCATCACCAACTATTATACATTGGCACTGGCGAGGACCCGCCTGCTGCGACAAACATAAGATAATCAACAAATCAACAGTTACCAGCGAATAGGGTGGGTGGGTGGGACGCTGGACCAAAATGGCTGCCTCCTTCCTGCTGCTTTCTCCTCTTCACTACTACGGTCCCGCCCCCGGAAGACCCGCCCCTTTCCTTACCTACACTCTCATCTTCCAGCCCACCCGGTCAAGCTTGCCTCCGCCTACCCTGCGGCCGGCTACGTTAGTACAATAATGGCCCTAGCGGGGAGATTTTTTTTTTATTGAGGCCTATACTGCTGGCTTTGTCTTCGCTGGGGAATTCACCAGATGGCATTTACTACTGAGAAATGTGACAGAAAAAATAATATAGTTGTCACTAAACTAAAAGTGGGCAACATGGGTCGATGTTCTATCAATCAATGAACCCTTGAGCGCAGCGTGATGACGTCACCTGCTCGATACTAATTATCAATATGTTGGTTCCCTGTTCGATCCAGCTTGGCTGCAATTGATTCCCAAACAATTGATCACCGTAAATGGACATGGTGATCGATTGCTTGGGAATCTATTGAAAAACCCATGTATGCCCACATTAACAGGTGACAGAAAATCTTATAAGTATACACAATAGAGTTACACCCTGTTGTAAGAGTGGATGCCCCTGACTTCCTGTGGTGTCTACAGATCAGGATGGTATAGGAAATTAAATTACTTTATGATAATGAAAGGAGAAGTTTGAATCCTGTATGAACTTTGCAGGGTTTGCTCAGGATTTATCTGATGTTCTGGCACAATGAACACAGGTTATCTCTGATGATTTCTACACACATGCTGCTAAGTTGGTGGTGGGATTCAAACAATGAACGAGCAGATGAGAAGTAACTGCTGGTTAGTAGAAAGGACTCCTTTGAAAATGAATAACAGAATGAAAAGAAAACCAAAATTATTCATGTGACTTTGTTTGAAGAACCTTCAGCATCCAACACATGTGGGTGGTTTGAACACATGGACCCTCATGGCCTCTGTATCTCTTCTATGTTCTGTAGTGACCAAAGCTTTGTACAGACATGGGATTGATTGCCAGAAGTGATCATTAGACACGATTGTTTGGATGCAGTGATTTAGATGGTAGAGTCAGAATTCGGCATCAACAATGTGAAGGCATGGATCTACCGTGGTTCCCCAACAATAACACGGTGTCTTATATAAATTTTTGCTCCTAAAGATGCCCTACGTCTTATTTCCGGGGGGGGGGGGGTCTTATTTTTCTATGAAGAAGAATACAGCACTGGGGTATCAAGGTGGGGGATCACTTAAAATGTGGGGAATCAAAATGGCACAGGATTACTATTTTAGTAACCCTCTCTGATCCTCCTGTATAATTTTGATTGCCCCCTCTGATCCCCCCTGTACAGAGTTATAGTACCGTATCTTCAGGGGTGCCTTATTTTCGGGGAAACAGGGTATGCATCTTTGGTTCAGGATAGTGGTGGGTGGTGGGTATTTTCTTGGCATACCATAGTACTAATGAAGTATGGCTAAAATGCCATGCCCTACCAAATTATTGCCAAATCCCTTTATGATGATTGCCCCTTCATCTGAAGTCTACTTCCACCAGCAGGATGACACACCATGTCACCAAACTCAGATATTTTTCAACAGATTCCTTGGACAGGACAATGAGTTCACTGGACCCAACTGTCCTCCAGAGTCACCATATTTGCATCCAATTGAGTGCCTCTGGATATGGTGGGACAGGAGAATCTCATGCATAGCATAATAAGTCTGCAGTAACTGTATATTTTAAAATTTATATTATATCAATATGAACAAAAACCCCTGAGGAATGTTTCCAGCATTTTGTTCAATATACACCATATTAAATTGTAGCCATTCCAAAGGCAAAAGAAAGTCCAAGAAAGTTGTATATAATAAAGAGTGAAAACCCAGATTGTTATTTAAATTTGCAGGCCAAGAGCTATTTAGGTTTTATCCCACTTGAAGTCACGTTGCACATAGAATGACCCGTAAAAACGTTGTAACTCTTTAGTCCAGAAGCGCTGAGAAAAGCCTACAACATTTGCAGAAACTGAAGGTGACACTTTGGTACTTTCTCGGCAGTGCAAGGTTTCATGTGATTTCTCATCTGGACTTCCCCGCAGTCCCAGTCCATCTGGAGATTTTTTTATCTTTTTCTTCCCCGATTAACGGAAAGAAATGATCATGTTAACAGTTGACTGTTTATCACAAATAAATGACTATATAACAGTCATTAAGTGCTGCTGGATAAAGTTTATGTTTATGGGACAGTAATGTAATGTATACATGTGAGATAGAAGGAGTGCAGGCTATCTTTCTTAGGACATAGACTTTGACAGAAAAAATTACTGGCTTATGTATAAACCAACTGATCACAAAGTATTCCTGTTATCGCTTGTAAATACTCCGCTTAAGATAACGTGTTAATGGCTTACGTAGTTTTACCATTCACTGAACGCGTGTAATGAGCCATTCCAGGTTTGGGGGGGGTGGGGGGGTTGAGGGTTACCATAATTACGAAAGGCAATGAAAAGCAGAAAGTCCTCACTTAAAGTTATATCAGCGTAGAATGCTCAGAGTATTGCGCAATTTTTTTCCTACTTCTGCCACCTTTTATTTCAATAGTAGCCTCACTTCCTATCCAGAGCTGTGACCTGCAATAAATTATTTTCACAACTAGATGACCTCAGACGTATGGGTAAAATGACACCCAGTATCATCCAACCCGAAAGACAGGGTATATGTGATTGCAGGGTGCCATGCAACTGTCCTGTCAAAAGGAATCACTTGACCCCAGGAGTACCGAGCCGTTAGCATAAAAGACAGAGACCAAGTATTCTTTAGAAAAGTGTCTTTATATAGAAAATTTAAGTGCAGTACAAAATTGGCCACAGCCTGTAGACATTAAATAACCATAATAACAGGATTAACAGCTAAACAGGGGTCCCCCGACAGTGCCGCCACTTCTCCATATTGCCTGATAAACCACCGTACCAGCCACCAGCCCTTAAAATTACTAGCACGGTGGGTACCTTAAACTTCTTGACACCTAACCGGGGCCTAAGCCCCCACCAGTACCTTAGTGACTGCCCTTGATGTACTGACACATCACCATGAGCCCCTTAAGGCTCCACTTTCTCCCTGCGGAACTGCCGAGCTTCCGCCATGCTGTAAAATAAGAACAAACATATTACAACAAAATACAACATAGTACACTAAATACAAGTAATGAAGGGAGGGAGGGTGGGTAACTCTCCGGATCCGAAAAGGACCCGCCCCCTTCCCGCGCTGCCCTAAATACCCTCTCTCTCCCCTACATCACTTCCCCCCTATGCTACGCCTACCTACCTAACCATGCCAGTTGCCTGAGTCAGGGTGCCCTCCCACCTCCCTGACGTACGGCTCTGGGCACACAATAATGCCCTGAATGCATGAGGGAGAGACATTTTCTTCATTATTAACCTACCCTAAACATTCTAAAAAAAGGATCCAAAACAGAAAACAAGCAAGGGGAGCAACATTTATTAGTATTTTTTTTATGCCGCTAAAGTCTGCTCAGTTCCTTCTGGAAAATTCAATTCAAACAAATTCAGTTATTTGATGTTGGCATATTGAAACTCACTAGGTGGAATTACTATGATACGATCCAGAATAATAGCAGTCTGACATCAACTTGACCAATCACTGGTCTTTTGGTAAAAGAATAATTGTTTACATGGCAAATCATTTGCTAGTAAGTGTAGCAGAGTCATAGAAAGCCAACAGACCCAACAGTCATGATATGAGATGAAATTTTTAAATGAGTCGTTACAGCTATTGTTCAGGGGAGCAGCACACTTTGATTGGTAGAGTTGATCAAGAAAGAAAAAAGAAACATATACCTTTAGCCTCAATTTACAGTCGTTCACCATAGCTGTCAACCCTCCCGTTTAGGCGGGAAAAGTCACGGCGGGGTAGGGCATTAGCAGGGAGGTAAGCCTCCCTGCTAAAACAGCCAAGCGGTATGCCCCGTGGTTCTTCGCGGATAGGGGTCACAGGTGTAGGGGTCGCAGTTTGTCAGACAACCTCAGAACACTGAATTGAAACCACAGTACATTGTAAGGACAGGCAAGCATGGTGGCCAGGCCTCATAACGTAGTGATGTTTCCCTGGGATGAGAGATCAGTACATTTGGACAATATTTGGTGCCTTATGATGAAGAGGAAGCCCATTTAACATTTGTTTTTGAACAAGACAGTGGCCAGAAGTTTGTGGACTCCATATAAACACTGCAGCAGACCTCAGAAACAATGCAACTCAATGTCGTTCAGTGATTGGAAGAAAAGAAAATCTGGAATTTTTTTTAGTCAGCACTCCTTTTTCTTCACTTTCTGTACAGGACACACTTTACATGACTTGTTCTTAGTTTGTCATGTTCTGTTTATGGAAATAAATGTTATAAGAAGGATTTTCAGTTTTGTTCACTTTAAAAAAAAACACACAAAAAAAACACACTGTTATGACTCTAATTTGTCATTGAACAAAACTGACAAATCCTTCTTATAACATTTATTTCCATAAACAGAACATGACAAATGGTTCAAATTCAAATATCACATTTATTTGATATAAGTGATTTTGATTCATTATTAATTGTTCAGCTTGAAAGTCAAAGCTAATAGATAACCAGACATCCGATAGTTATTGCTATTGAGATTTCAGACCATAGAGGCAGTCATTTTAAGACCTTGTGCATGCCTTAAGGTATACATACATAGGCGATTTTTAAATCGATTCGAACACAATCAATCCCAATGCGTCATTGATTGTGACCACCCTTTCTTCGAGCGGGATTGAACAGTAAACCAACATGTTGGTAAATACCTGTTTTATTGCCAACAAGGGTCCCAATCCAAAGTATCGAACCCTCAGTCTCCATCAAAATCAACATATATTGAACAGGGTTTACCAACATAGAGTTTCTTTAAGCAGGATTGATTGATCCCGCTCGAAGAAACGAGCAGCCACCATCAATTTGAGTATAATAGATCAAGGTGCACGTGATATAGATACAAATATCTGTGTATGGACACCTTTAGAATTCCAAAATGAGCAATATCTAGATAGTAGTCACTGACCCCAAAGGCAACCTAATGATCTGGTTCTGGATTAGTGCCTTAATCTAGGCATAGACGGTTCGAACGATCGATTTTCGATTCAGTTTTCGATCTTGATCTTTTCATCAGAGACCAATTGAAATTGAATCCAAAGTAGTTCCACATGAAAGGTCCGATCATATTGCGATCGTAATATGACTAAAAGCGTCAATTTTAGTTTTGATCAAAAAACACAGGAAAGAGTCATATATAAACGTGTTCATCGAGTACAATCGACCCGACCAACAAACACAATATTACAAATTTTGCAATATGTCCGATCACTTTTTTATCGATGTTTTGACCGGTATCGGACAATATTCGCCGATTGAACCATGTGTGCAGCATACAATTTAAAGGCCCCCATACACGGGTAAGTTTCCCATCGGATTCCGGGACGATCGATTCCGGGCGCGTGCACGCGAAACGATCGTCCCGGAATCGCGAGAAGCCCACCTTGTCCGTCCGATCACGTCCGATCGTTTGGGGGCCCAGAATCGGATCGGACAGAGAACCAACATGTTGGTCTTTCTGATCCGATTCAGCACACATCAGGGGGAGTTGCCATTTGTGAAGTAAGCGATCGGACACGGAATCGTCCAGGAATCCGTGGGACAAGGTGGTATGTAGCGATCGGACACACTTAATTGGCCGATCGATCGGACCTCCGATTCCCGCTGAGATCGCCGGAATCGATCGGATAGGTGATCGATCGGCCATGGAATCCGACTGTGTATGGCTAGCTTAAGTCTGATCAATGTAAACATTTTAGGTCGAGCACTAAAATAGAACCATGTATGCCTAGCTTTAAGGTGGGCATACAAAGTTTTAACTGAATCAATCGACCAATGGTGATGGAAATGGCATTAAATGGCATAATTGGTCATGCTGTAAAAATGTAGTCAATAGAACGAGTACCTGATGTTGTTTTAGGTATTTGGATTTCGAAACTTGACACAAGCCTTCAGAAAGGCGGTGCAATGTGCATTTTATGCACATAAAATATTAGAATTTTACAATTTGAATGAATGGAATGGAAGATTTAGGAAAAGTATGGCTAAACCCCAATTGTTTTGTGCCTTCATTCATTTTTAATGGGCGCGTCCCCTTGCCTGCCGTGCACAAGATGCTGGAACAAGCCCATTCAAAATGAATGGCGGTGTGCAAAACACACGATACCTTATGTTTCGCCTAAATGTAGTAAAGTGTTGGCAGCATTTTTATGGAGCAATCATTAACAATATTTCTTGATGATGATGTCATCACGCTGCTGTCAGATATCGGAGGAGTCGGGGAGAGCAGAACTGTCTCTCCCCAGCTCCTCCTCCTTAGCCGAGCTTTGCCTGGAGACCAGGCAAAGCATCGGACATCGCCGTATTAACGGTCATGTCTGAAAAGGCTGTTTTTGAGCGGGGTTTATTTGTCCCGCTCGAAAACATCGGTGGGGGCAGATTATATGGGTCAGATAGATGGCCGTGAGCGCGCACGGTGCTTGAAACTGCCATCGATTTGACCCATATCTCCACGTCTTTACCCAGCTTTACGGGGCAATCACACAAGTGTCTGGATAGGCCACATTTCCACCTTCCAGACAAATAAAAAGCACTGCAGCGGGGAAGCCGCAACATGAGGCTCACCACCCGTTTCATTTTGGGTGCTTGCCCGATATGGATAACATGCGCCTTTATAAAATCGTCCACGTGAATGGCCCCATACTTTGCAGGTTTAAAATTGCCAGAGGTCACCTGAACTGAGAGTTAACCCAGGACTCATATTTGGACAGAAGCTGCTGGGACTTGGCAACCTAAAGATCTTTCTGAACTTTGCACAGACCCTGACCTCCCGATAATAAAAATATTTTTATGGATATCCTATGCTTGCAAGATTCCCTGCATTATGGCCTTGCTTTATGATTAACAGGCATATGCCTGGATTGGGTTACAAAGTTAATTAGGTTACAAAAATAAACAATGCTAGCAAGTTTAACAAAAACATTTTACAGCTTTAATCCATTCTCTCTTAGGACAGTTTAGAACTGCACAGGCACCAGAATTGATATGATGGCATCATCTCCGAGCTAAAATGTCAGACCAGGTAAAATAAGTTGACGCTGGGTGATGCCTTGACAAGCAAGACCCTGTTCTTCTAGAGAGGAAACCAGAGTAACGTTGTTGGGGGGATTTTTGTGATATAATATCAATAAATGTTAAGCTGGGCATAGATGTTCCAATTCCGGCACGATCCGACCACCGATCCGATGCCGTGCACGCTCCCGCATTCCTTAAGCCTGGCATACACACGTCAATTAGCGGTCGATTTTGCCGCTGACCGACAGGCGTGCGCGCTCGCGCCGTCGGTGGCAAAATCGGCGTGTGCCCACATGGGCTGGCACAGCTCGGCCGGCCAGAGAACAGACATTTTGGATGTTCTCTGGCCGATGCCGGCCGTTGCCATTAACTTCAATTAAGACCGGCGTCTTCATTGAAGGTAATGGCCGGCATACAAAGGGTGCCCCGCCGATTAAAGCAGCCCCAGAATGCAACGTGATGACGTCATCACGCTGGATTCCAGAGCTCATCGGAGCTCGTCTGTCTGCACCCGTCTGTGGGTGTATGGCAGGCATTAGGGATAGGGTCATGCAGGAATCAGATGCAGCAACTAACGAGGATTTACGGTAAATTCCGTCTTTTCCGCCTATTCCCAGCTTTAGACATATTAGTTTGCAATTATCAACTCCGCATGAATGGATATCTGGTTCTAGGAGGTCAAGGGCACCCAAAGCTTACTGATTCATGTAGGGAAGACTAATTGCCCATGTTGTATTTTGTCCACCATTGAATGTGTGTAGAGTGGGCACATGAACATGAACCATAGAGTAATGGAAGAAGGTGGTCTGGTCTTTTCTTTTGCATTGTCTAGATGGCCGTGTGTTTGTGCTATATTTTCCAAGGATTGTCTTTCCATGGAGGCCCTTCCTCACAAATCATAAGACTGAGCTTCAATCTAATATAGCTGTACCTTATATTGTTGATTGTTGTTGACTTATAACTCAATAAAAAAATCTTTATTGGTAGAAGACTGAGCTATCTTAACCTCATCTGAACCATAATGGACAGGTATGACTCTTGAAATCAGTTGAAGAGTAGCTTTTAGTGGAGCTCTGAAAATATGGAGGTTCAGAGAAAAAAAAAAAAAAGAAGGTTAGAACTAATAAAGGAGCGGTCAGAGGCAATAGGTGAAGGAATTGTGAGGAGGTCCACTTAATGTCTAGGACGTGATTGTGAAACATGATTGGTGGCTGGGAAATATATGGGGATATAAAATGGCTGCACATGACGTTCACATCCAACCTGAGGGAGCATGAGAGGTGAAAGAAACTGGCCAATGATAGGTGTGCCAAGCTGGTGGCATCATATTCAAAAAGACCTGAGGCTGTAATTGCTGCCAAAGGTGCAATGACAAAGTATTGAGCAAAGGCTGTGAATACTTTTCTACATGTGATTTCCCAGTTTTTTTATTTTTAATAAATTTGCCAAAACCTCACCATTTTGTGGTGTTGTGTGTAGAATTCTGAGGGACAAAATTTATTTAATCCATTTTGGAAAAAGGCTGTAACATAACAACGTGGAAAAAGTGAGATGCTGTGAATACTTTCCGATGCATTGTATCTCACTTATATCTCATTTTCACATCAAAAAAGTGTCATTTTGCATCCTGCGGAAGTATATTTTTTTCTTCAAAGATAACACAGATAATACAGTCCTCAGTTTCCTGGTGATGCCTGTATGATTCTGCTCTATAGCCTTCCCTAGGCCAATGTCCTGAGGTCAGAGAAAAACAAAGATGGTCCTATAAAAGTTATGGGGCTGTAATAAGCAGATGGGACCAGAACAGTGAAACTGCTGGCGCTGAAAGTAAACACACAGCAGGATCGTAGCTGTAGGATCGAGGGAAGTGGGAATCTCTGGAGTTGGAAAGCTGGCCATGGTCAGGGTATGGGGACAAAAAAAAGATGAAAGTACTGTGTTTTTAAAGTGCAACTTACGTGTTCTCCTCAACTTTCACAAATACCATTTGGTATCTTTACATTGAATTTTTTCACTGTAATACATTACACAAAGAAGTGAGTAAAATGCTGAACTGCAGAAAAGAAAATCGTTAACGCGACCTTTGAACAAGCTTTTTATAACTCAGATTGTGAAAAGGTTAAAAAAAAAAACCATTCCAGCCTTTATAAATCACCCCAGAGGCTGTAGTGATGTACAAGTAGTGGTGCTCCCTCTTGTGGTTGACATAGGAACATCCTCACCTACAAAAAAAATGTTTGCTTGTTGTCTGTATCCCATTGAGAAGAGTTTTGGTAACTTCCTATACATGAAGTGAAAGGTCACCACCTTAGATAATTGTAGGTAATTGTGTTTACCCCTGACTCCTTTTTTTGGTATCTATTTTGACCTCTCTATATTGGACAAGTGGAGAATAGGTAAAGAAACACATGCGCGTCTATGGTTTGCTCCAATGTAGTCAGTCGATAACTGTATTAAGTTAAAGGTTTTTATTTAGATCTGTTCAAGAAATATACCTGTTGATCCTGCCAGAAAATGATAATTTCTTGAGCTATCTGCTCATGCTAAACTTTTACTTGTTATTTATACCCCACCTATTTATTTGGGATTTATCTCCCCCTTTACACACTTCACCTGTACTCCCCTATAAGCCTTATCCACTTTGAAATATTAATTATTTACCATTTTTGTCAGATAATGGATGACCCTTGCTGGAAGTAGGTTACCCTATAGATCCCCTGTTCCCCTGCAGGAGCACACATATGCAACCATTTTGAGGCTCTACAAGCCTGTGAGTAAAACCCTACCTTGATTCCTATTTTGTGTGATCTAAATGCGCCAGGAATTGACTGACGGTCTTCCATTCCATCTGTATCACCTTTTTGCAATTAGAACATGGTTCCTTGAATTGAATTGAACTGAATTGAATTGATGTACTCCCGCATATACCCCTGAAGAAGTTTTTCGTTGAAACGAAACACGCGTCGGGTTGGGAGCCTTGCCATCCTTCTGAGTGCACATGGGACCATTTGATTATATGTTATTGTTATTATTTTGTTTGTAACTGAATGTTGAGCCTGTTACTGTCTTCAGGGCCTGTGGCCCAACCTTGATGTTTTATCTATTAAATGTTTTCTACATATAGATCACTTGATCTTCTTACCCCCTCATTTGGAGCCTTGAAAGTCCCCTTGCCCCTCAGGGGAATTTTTTAAACTGGGCGAATGGACTTATTGTTCATCCTACCAGTGACATCCTATATATGTTATTTATCCCCAGCGCTGCGTTATCTGCTGGCGCTATATAAATAAATGATAATAATAATAATCCCAGCTATGTGATCCACCAGCATCTAATGTCTAGTACACTGTAACATATGACAATTTTGTTGTAGGATTAGATATAAGTGGAATATGCAACATAAGCAGAGGAATCTTCAAATTCAAATTATTAGAAGTTGAATAAAGGAGCTCACCAAGCCGAATCACAGGAACCCTCCGTCAGATGAATGTTACCGGAGATGACATTGAGACTGATCAGGAAGAGAAGACAATGATTCCACTGTTATAGGTGCGATCACTACACGGGAGGAAGTCACCGTAAATCCTGTAAACATGGCTGAGGGGACACCTCAGTGTATAGTAGTGGTTCCCAAACTTTCCCTGCAGGGCCCTCTTTTCTACATAGGAACGTTATCAATATTATTACAGTACAACTTTATTTGGTTTTCATACATCATTTATGCACACACCAATCATACAGAAACATTAATCATTCACATAGATACACACACTAAACTCATGCAAAGACATGAATCATTCCCAGACAAACAGACACACATTTTACCTACTGTTTGTAGCTAGTTCCTACATGGTCGGCTACCTGCTTGTCCCTCCCTCAGCCCACTAGCTGCGTCCCCCCACTGGAATACCTCTGCAGTTTGGGAACCACTGGTGTGTAGGATGCTGGATACAGAAAAGGCAGATTACAAGCAGCATATACATTCAGGATTTATATTAGTTGTATGACTTCAGAATAATCACACACAGAATGTCGGCTGCTGATGTGTTTGCAGTCAGACACAGGCACTGCGCAGGCTGACCAGATGATCAAATACTTTCACAAAATATGACAGCATGATAATTGCAAGCAGACTGCAAATGAGCCAATCAAATCCGAGGCTGCAGAGTAGAAATAGGAAGCAGTCAGCACGCGAATGTTGATTTTAATGCAAGTCATGTCTATTGAATAGGGATTGTGTTGGGCCTGTGTACAGTAACACAGCCCATTGCATATTGGTGGCTGTTATTTTGGTACATTACAGCACACACAGACAAATCTGGCCACGGGGGTGGCGCGGTCCCACAACCAGCTGACCACAAGATCACAAGCGGCTAACTCCAGTCAGTGCCCGCGTTTTTAATCAGCCGTGCAAGTGGGGACAAGCCCACTGAAATGAATGGAAGCGGCTGCCAGCGCATGGCCAACTTCGCCTGTGGGGACAAGCCCTAATGTGTAATAGGGACTTACCTGGCAGGGGTTCCAGCACACCTCAATGCACATAATCGTCACCTTTTATTTTCCCTAGGCAAGGCACAGGTGGGTGACATCTGTATGTAAGCTGCTTGTTGGAAGCACACATAGCTAAGTGCTGTGAAGGCGAATTCAGGTATTTCTTACCTTTTTCAAAGATCATGGAACTCCCCTGACGACGCCATCTTTGTTCAGCGATTAGTCAGAGCCACCATCTACTTCCCAGACGCTCCCTGAGGAAAATGCTGGTGTCTGCATTCACCAAACTCTGGAGACGATCAGCCTCTCACCTTGTGACCTGTACAAAAATACTGGTCTATATAAAGTTACAAATATTAATGGGAGAAAGGAGACTAAGGAAATGCTTCCTCCTACCTTCAGCAGACTGATGACATCCTCTCAGCCTAGGCCCGTGATGGCAAAACTATGGCACGCACAACCGATTCGGTTGCCATGTGTAGACAGACTGTTTCAGCCTGACAGCAGTGTCTGTCTCTGTTTGGTGGGGACGGGAGGGATATTTTCTGCAGCTGGAATAACATATACCTGCGGTGGACTTTGGCTAGTGAAATGTAAACAGACAGCAGTGCCATCTTGTGGCCATACTGATAACTTACCAGGAAATTCGAGGCAGAAGCCTACTTTTCTTTTATTTTGTTAACTGTTAATGTTACAGAGAACTTTGAATTGAAATGTTTATTAATGGACACTTGTGTTCCTTACTGTGTCTGTGATGACGTCATCACGACAAGTCGACTCGACTACGTCAGCGTTATAAAAAGTACAGCCACCGTTTTGAAATTGATGGTTAATCAAGATAGAGCAATGCACTGCCATAGCACTGAGGACGCCCCCAGTTCCTCTCAAGTCCTGTGGGGTTTCTGAGCTCCTTGCTTTCTCCTCATTCCTGTATTCTGTATTATTCCGTCCACTGTTTGGGTTCATCACAATTGCTAGTGGAGCCGGAGAACCCGATACACAGGCAGAAAGCTGCAGCGATTCTCTAAATTTCGGCTGCATTTCTGGGGTTCTGGCACCACACCTTCAGCATCAACGGTGACGCTGAAGGGGTAAGGGGCTGCGCCATAGACCTCCATGATAGTGGAGGGGGGGTTGGTCTCGCAGCCCATGTCACTGGTGTCATTGAGGATGCCAGAGACTTGAACAAAGGAAGGGGGAAAGAGGGATCGCCCATACCGAAAAAAAAAAAGGGGGGTTATGTGTTTCTGTTTGGACACTCAAGGTTCCCCATTACTGGCCTATAGCTCAAGGATTGCTATAAAAAATGTTGATGTACATATCAGGAATTTTTTTGTAAGGCTCATAAATGTACTAATACATCCCGTTTTACTTTGGCCCCTATTCCAGACTTAATATAATCCAGTACTATGCACTTAGATGGTCCCTATTGTTTTTTCACCCTAAAAATGTGCTGTGTATATGGAACACTGATCTAGAAAATGGAGATTAAATAGGTCTTATGTGATATGTTTTTTTAAGTTGGCCAAATAAAATCCAATTACCATGGTCTAGAATATAAAGTGATTTATAGTTCCAGCAGCCATCTCTAGCCACCTATCTCCGTGGGTCAGGGTGGTGGATGGGTTATTGTGGATGGGAGAGATATGGGATGAGTCAGACACAGCTGTAGCTAGGTCTTCTCATCTCATGTACAGGGAGTGCTATGACGGAAAGGACAGATTCCGAAGTCTGACTCACCGTTATAAACACTGCGGCACTGAAAACACAGAGAGCAGTTGGGGTGTTATTTAAAGCGGATCGATTATCTGCTTACCCACTTTACATTGTCGGCACCAGTGCGGAGAGTGGGGCATAAAAACCCCCTAAAACGACCCACTTACCAAAACGGTGAAAAAAAGATCTAAATCCAGCAATGCTCCACCAGTGATATTGTACCACAGCAAGCTTTGGCATTAAGGGGGGGTTGGATAGGTAGACATCTCAGTGATGCCTACCTTCCCAAGTCCCCTTGTGCCTTGCAGTCCATTTAGTGATCACTGGAGGCGCAGAGACCAGATGAAAATCGCTTCATATGGCCTCCACTCCACCCCTCCAAGCTGGGATGCCCACTACATGGGCAGAGTAAAAACTGGATGAAGTGAAAGTGTCGGCCATCTTAGAAGATGGTGAATATGGCGGCGCAGGGAGGATGGAAGGCAAGTATATGTTTTTAGGTGTGTCTGTTTGGTCAAGACTACTGAAAAGGTTAAAAAAAGTTATTCTTTTTTTTTTTTTGATGGTACAGACTGAAATTGAGGCTGAAATGTAAAAGTCCCTGACTTCTCCCCTCATCAATCTGCTTTAAATAGGACCATGTAATTTTAATTATATACCTTACTTATAACCAATGACATCTGTAAAGGAAATATAAGAACATTAGCTGTCAGGTCCAAATAAATATTATTCTATTATATGGTAAGCACATAGACATGTGTATCCTCCAAAAAAATCTGTTCTGCTTTATAGTTAAAAATGGTGGTTTTTATACATACAGGACAGTGAAACAGTAAAACAACAAATTAGCAAGAATCAACATTCTTTGATGAGAATGGTGTCAGACAACACGGATTAGACAGATAGGTGGTTAAGTGAGCAAATTACAAAATAATCTGCCGCTAAACAAGCGGTTCTCAACGGGGGTCGAACAAGCATTTCACAGGGGTCACCACATTCCCTGAAAGAGCTGCTGCCCACAAGTGGGGTGGGAAGTTAGGAGAGAGAGTTAGGGTCCCCACATACGGGGACCAACAGATGAGCTCACAGCAACGGCAGGCACCCTTTGTCTCAATGGGGGACACTGGTCCGCATTAAAACTAATGGCAACCGCCAGAGATTTAGGGACAGGGATCTGTCGCCCCACGTGGGCACCCGCATGATCTTGTGTGAGAACCTTCATGATCTTAGGAGAGAGGGGGCATTACCCTCCCTCCTAACTTCAAACCCTGCTTGTGATAATGATGT
>CM070041.1:3664416-3674948 GCA_036250615.1 Ptychadena robeensis
GGGGGGGGGGGGAGTTAGGAGTGTAATGCCCCCTCCCTCCTAAGACCGTTACGCTCCCTCCTAACTTTCCACCCCAGTTGTGGGCATCAGTTCCGCTGCTGGTTAAGGAAGTTAATAGGTAAGTTAGACATTATACATACCTGATCGTGACATCGTAGAAAGTCACTTCCGTTATTTGGAATGCGGAAGTGAAACTCCACAACCAGCAATACGGCGTTCCAAATACAGATTGTGACACTTAGCGACATCACTTCCGGGGCTGCGGATTTAAAAAGGTCGCGAACCACCGCTCTTAACAAAATGCTACACTAATTACAATGTGTTCGTAACAAACAGAATGCTACAACATTTCTAAGTAATACTATTTACAATTTACTGACTACAAAGTTACCCCATCCTCCTTTATTCAATCATACCTCCCCATTGTGTCATAAATCCAAGAACAAGTAAATCCAAAAAATGTATTTAAAATATGTTTAATTCCTGCAAAAATACATACAAGCAACTCAATATTATAAAATATATCTGTGGTGTAAAACACACTAAAAAGCAGAAATAAATGATTAATATTACAATGTATCATACAACCTGTGTACAGTCTACTTCTACATTTGGCAGAACTGAAGAACAGGAGCGTCCACCAGAACAAATCCCGCAATTCATACCCCATGGCTGGAACTGTGTCTTTACCCCGCGTTCAACTCATGCCGCCGATCATGGGAAAACAGACGCCAGAGCAGCATGGCCCATTCAAAGTAATGGAGCTTTGATGTTCCTGAACACACAGGCGAGTCATGGCCTGTGGACGCACCATGTTGTGAAAAACGCGTTCATTGATAACCAGTGACATTGTCCTCCTTGTGACCACGGTGTGGTGAGAACCAAACACGCAACAGTGTGTGAATGGTCATAGCCCCATTTATTTGAATGGGCTGTGCTGCACCGGAGTCTTTTTCCCAGCGATCAGGAACAAAAAAACGCAGTGGAGTCCTAGCCATACACAGATCAAAGAGAGTTTACAAACACACTGCAACACTCGTAGTCAGCTTTACAAAACATATAGAAAGGTTTTGGCAACTGAGCAAGTTTATGTATCTTTCCTATGACAGGTTTCCCTATTATATAGAGGGAAAGGAAAGGGCTCACCCCCCTGCTGCCAGCATTATGCACTCCTCCAACTCTTTATTCTATTTCTGGGAGCTAAAAAAAAGATAGCCAGTACCTTATGGGTGGTATGGGTGTTCATGTGACTCATATCCCTTCTCTCATGCATCTCTTATATGTCACATGGTAATAGGAAGAACTCCATAGCTCTGTTTGTAATCACAGATTACATGGAGCTTCCTTTCAGCAGTTTCCAGGGATCGGACGAGACATAGGGAAGTGAGGAATATATAATGCGGGGGTGTCAGGGATTGAGAGAGGCAAGACTCCTCCCTACACAGCCAAAGAAAAATAGTTTAGCCTTTTCTCTTGTGTATTATGTGATTAACCCCCCTGCCATTATTGACTGTCCCAGCTCTGACCTGTCAGAACAGCAGTGGACGAACTGGGTTCATCAGGCAGAGATTGGAGACAGAGGAGAGCAAACTCACTGCTCCATGTGTCTCCGATCTAATGAGGCAGCTGCAGGAGAACGGACCACTCCCCCCCCCCATGCTCTCCTATGTAACCTGACACATCTGCAGCACTATCTAGTGGTTAAAGTGCTAACTTACCTGATTAAGAAATCTGATATTGTGAGCACCTAAACATGTTATTATAGTCAGGATGTCTAGCAGACTCCTGCATGGACATACTTTGGGAAGTTACAAGCCTACAATGTGAAAAAAAACTTTTTTTTACATTAGAGTCTATGGTACACTTTTCATACAGAAATCTGTACCTCAGCTGTGCGCTAGGGAGATTTAAGAACAATGTATAACTTGAATTTCATATTTCAATAAATCTGTTGGCTCTGAATAGAACATTGAAGGGTTAAATCCCCATGACTGTCTGTAATGTTGTCTGTATACCACTGGCTGATTAACTTCCTGTCCCACTTCCAGGTGTCACCACAATAGCCCAGTATTGCCCAGTACCCCCACATGACTCACAAACCTGACAGGTCTATTCTGTCCAAAACTCCAAATAAAAATGAGTTGGCTATACATATACTTTAAAAAACTATTTTTGTCTTTCTACAAAGTAAAAAAATATCAGGTCACACAATTATTGCACAAAATACATATAATGCGGAAAATAAAGATAAAGAAGCAGGAAAATAAATGATAGGATTTCATAAAAATATAGTGTACCTTACAGTGAGAGTATGAAGAGTAGAACTGATGAGAATTTCCATCCTAAACATTCGTGAATGTATTTCAAATATTCATAGAGAGATAATTAAAGTGTCACCTGGACCCTATGGGGAAAGGGAGGACAGGAGCAGACCTAACGACCCCAACATCCATCTACCCATAACCTATGGACACCGTTCCCATAGGGACCTCTAATTGATCACTCCTTCAGTGGATCGCCCCTTGTTCCTCCCATGGCCCGATGGCAGTGGCCCAGTGTTCATCCTCCTCAGGTCCTACTTAAGAACATTCTGACACCTTCAGAAGAAGATAGCCGAAACGTACGTCGAGGTGCCCCTATCATTCTTATCCAATTCCATGGACACAAGGTTTTGAATATGGCCGCTGTCTGGGTCCCATCCTTCGATCTTTTTACAACTATGGAATTAAAGATGAACCTTTTAACCCACTGAATCTCATGCCAAGAACTATTTATTCAAGAACACTGTACTGCTGTGATTCTCAACCATATGTTTTGAGCTCCACTTGCTTGGGAATCTCATTGATATATTGTATGATTTGATCTCATTATTATTATCTTTGTTTAAACCCTCTACAAGAGGTAATATAGTAAATATAGGGGGGGGGGGGGGGCTACCAAAGTCCCCTTGCCTTGTCCCAACAAAGAAAACTAGGTGGGAAGATAGGCCATCACCTTTTGGCCTCTCTCCTCACCCATCTGGTATCTCTAAATATTCATAGAGTGTAATATGTAGTATATGTTCCTATATTATAAAAGAAAACCAAAAAACACCTGTATAAGAAGGCTCTGATGGAAGCAGCCATCCATTGCCCTGGGTTACATTGTTTCGGCTATGCGGCGATTTACACGGGTACAATACTTTGGAATGGGTGCATACACTCGGACGCGTCAATGTGTACGCGGATCCCCACACTGATCAGTGTGGATACAGTGAATTTAACATGTCAGCGTTTATAATCCCAAAAAGGTTTACATTCCTTTTCCTCCATAGACACACATCTAGTCTTGTTTCATCTCCTGAAGAAGTGAATCAGAGACGCACTGAGAAAGTGATTCAAGGTGTTAAGTTCACTGTATCGGATTCGCCAATACGGTTTGAAAAGTTTTTGTTTGTATTATAGTGTGTTGATACAAGTGTATGCAAGTTTGGTGAATCTCTATATATACCTCTACATGTAAAATAAGCCTGATTAAGGGATAGTTTTATGGCTAGTGGATACATGTGTGGCTACCTTTAGACTCGCTTCAGAGAATACCAGTACTCTGAATCATTTGTGACAACAGGGTCACTCTATAAAGTCCCAGTAATAATTCAGTGTGCTCTGTATGAAATCTTCTCATAGAAAATCTCACTAGTGGAAGCCCATAGGATGGGCATATTGTAGCCAGAAGCTGGGGGAAGAGGTAAAGTGCAATTACAAATGGTGCTGGTTAGTAGAGGATATGCCTCGCCAAAACTGCTCCTTGCCTATACGAAGACACTTAAAAGGTGGCCATACACACATCAACTTTTGCCCAATTGATCGTAGATGCAATGTTAATATAGACTGTCAGTCTAATATCAATCACATGTGTGATCTATTCAAAACCCATTGATTCCTTTCCTAAGGGCCCCCATACCCCTTTAGATTTCTTTTAGATCTCCTTTTGTTTAGCAAATAATGTAATATGAGGGACTTTCTTAACCATCAAGTCTACCTGTGTTCAATTGCAGGACCCGGCACTACATAGTTGTTGGTAGATCTAAAGGATATCTGACCAGCTTAACCCTCCTGCCGTTCCTGACGGGCCCAGTTCGTCCATCTCTGACCTGTCAGAACAGCAGTGGACGAGCTGGGTTCGTCAGGCAGAGATCGGAGCCACAGGAGAGCAAACTCACTGATCCCGTGGCTCTGATGTAATGAAGAGGCAGCTGCAGGAGAACGGATGACCCCCCCCCCCCTGCTCTCCTAAGTAACCTGACACATCTGCAGTGCCATCTAGTGGTTGCAGTTCTCATTTACCTGATAAAGTGAATGATTGATTGAAATATTCATTATCTGATATTGTGAGTTATTCACAAAGCATCTGAACAAGTTATTATATTCAGAATGTCTACCAGACTCCTGTATGGACAGACTTTGGGAAGTTACATGTTATTATATTCAGAATGTCTACCAGACTCCTGTATGGACAGACTTTGGGAAGTTACATGTTATTATATTCAGGATGTCACCAGACTCCTGTATGGACATACTTTGGGAAATTACAGGACTACAGTGTAAAAAACTTTTTTAAGTCTATGGTGCGCTTTTGGTACAGCAGTGCGCTAGGGAGGTTAAGACCTGTGCTCATGCTCCATGGTATGGTCAAACACTTGTACCGTCAACTGAAATGTACCAACATGACATTTTATGTATGATCACTTTTGGTCAATCTATTTAGTTAACAAGTAATCAATGTCTAAAGTCCGACTTAAACTATTGATTAATTAAGCAGTTTAAATACAAATGACATAATATAACATTAAATGACCCCCTTTACCTGAAAATTTACCATTCACTCATCTTTTTACATTTTATTCACAGGTCTTTTAAAGGAGAAGAGGAACAACTAAATCCTCCAATAAGTAGCAATGCCATAAAAACTGACCATGCACCTGAACAGCCAATCATAAACTGTTCAGCAGTCGGCAGCCATATTGTTTCAGAAGGTTTAGCTCACATATTCCAAGTTGACGGTAAGCCCAGAAACAAGGAACAGCGTAATCTTGGACTTGGCATATCCTACTCAAGGAAATGAGAAAAGAAACATGAGAGTGATCATTACTCAGTTTACAGTGCAGATAAGTGGCTTGTCTTCCGCTCTAGCTGGCCGGCTCGTCCTGGTGAGAGAAGGAATTCACTTCGCAGTAACTAAACCCAACGACGGAATTGTGCTGGAAGCCCAGTGAGGAGTCGTTGGGGATGTGCTTGGACTGCTTCAGAGTGTCATTCACGAGCGCCTTCAGTTGTCGGTTTTCATTGGACGCCGACTCCCAGATGACTTCAAGTTCACCTTCCACTTGTCTGGAAGAAAAAGACGGTCAATTGTTTTGCAGAGAAAAAAAAACGGGCTGAAATTACAATCGGCTCCTTCCGCTTCTGTTTATTTTTAGCCTTTTGAGGTTATTTAAAAAAAACATTTTCTTGTTACTATGGGCTGAGTGTCTTCCACAATGGATGTTTGCATAGGATCTCTGCTGTGAGAGACTGTAAGATCCATTGAGGAGGACCTGTCTGCTGGAGGGAAGACTTGCCTATTGGTACTACATAGAGCAGGGTGTCCAAACTTTTTACAATAAGGAACAGGTTTTGTGAAGTGAAATATGTCAAGGGGCGACCCCTGACATTCTATGAACCAATAACATCAAATGCAAATGAACGATACCATGAGGCAGATCTCTTCCTTCCATACCCATCAACCCTCCCGTTTCAGCCAGGAAAGTCATGTTTTTCATGGTTACTTAGGAGGGAATCGGCGTTACTCTCCCTCCTAAGTTCCCACCCCGCTTGTGCAGATGATGTGCGGGTGGGATATTAGTAGGGAGAGTAAGGGTATGTCTACACAGTGCTGTGTGATCCGTTGGGACCCCTAAGCGCAGTGCTTGGCAGTGGATAACATACACTTTACCGGCCCGGCGGATGTCTGAACAGGGGTTAATTTACTGCACTACGTTAACCCCTGCATCGGTGGATCCACCTGTCAGGTAATGTGTATGTGATCCATCTGGACCCCCGCACTTAACGTAGCAAAAAATGCTGTGGAGACATAGACTAACACACCCTCGCTCCTAAGTTAGGCAGCTACGTAACAGGAGAGAGGGGACTTAAATCTTGTCACGTATTATTTGGAACATGGAAAATCAGAGGCAAATTCCCGGAAGTGATGTCACATGTAACACTTCCTGTATTTTTCCCTTATTTGGAGACAGCAAGGTTGACAGGTTTGCTTCCTTCAAGCATTGTTATTGTAAAGCATTAGCCATTCACTGCCATAACACTGAAAAAGACTGCCCCTAAGTATGCTGGGACTTGCAGTTCTCCCAGCTGTTGAGCCACCTTCCACCTAGCCCCAGATCCTAATAGTAGAGATAATCTGAATGGTGGAGCAGTCATAGACAGGCACAGCACAGTGTAAACTCTTGACTGTACCATTCACGGTGGGGAGGGGGTTCAAACCAAAACCCCTGCTAGAACATTCACACTAACATGGCACCTGTGGTTGAGGTTGTGGTGAGAGGTGGGAGTGCTTTACTGCACTTAAACCCCTAAACTATAAGCACAAAGAGAAATATTAGCAGTGGTTGGGAGGTTCGGTGTCATGCACTCCTCTAGTAGTGAAATGGTGTCACCTCTGCATATGATTGATTTTATGACTTGAACATGGGCCGAAGATGGCCCCTGGGCCTGATTTTGGACATGCCTGACCAACTTGACAAAACAAAGGCAACTTTCCCTGTAAATAATATAGGTGAACTTTCCACAGTCAGTGTTGATAAAATCCTATTTAGATATTTGGGTTAATCTATCTATTTATCTGCACATATGCATGCCGTACTTCTCTATAATTCCTACACGTTATGCACTCTAAGGCTGAGTCTACGCTACAGCGCCCTTGTAACCGCGGGGGGCGTTATGGGCACGGCGGTGTGTGCGTGCCCCCCCTGTTCGGGCGCTGTTTAGGATGCGGTATTGATGTGCATGCAATACCGCATCCTATTCTTATGTATTGGCAAACCCGCCCACGGGGCGCGGTATGCGCACTTCACACACCATTGGTACACTATTGGCGCGGCACGTGTGCTCGCTGCGGCAGCCCCCACCCACGGGGATGACATGCCAGTATACAGTACTTTGCCATAGGGGATTACAGGGGGCGGCTGCACTGCGTGGTTTTCGACCGCGGTCTACGCGCGGGAAAACCGCACACTTTTCCTCAGTGTAGCCTAAAGTAAGCCATACACGCATCGATTTGCATGCGTTCAATAAACGATTGTTCGCTACGTGGTGATGCAAAAAGCAACAAATGATTGATCTGCGAATCAATGCACACCACTTTAGGTGATCAATACCTGGCGCATACTTCAGATGGGAATCGAGGGTCCCCCTCCAAAGTAATGGTGGTCGAACAGGGTTTCAATAACATGTTGGATTCCTGTTCAATCAACATTTTCTTGGCGCAGGATCAATCACTCCAGGTGGTGGCGGTGATCGATCTTTCGGCAACCAATCTGTGTATAGCCCCCCATACACCTTTAGATTCCTCCATACAATTTCCATCAGATCTACCAACAACTATGTAGTATAGTGACCTCCCTGATAGAATACATAGTGATTGGAAGGTATATATCACTGCTATGTAGTGCCGGGTCCTCCCTGATAGAATACATAGTGATTGGAAGGTATATATCACTGCTATGTAGTGCCGGGTCCTCCCTGATAGAATACATAGTGATTGGAAGGTATATATCACTGCTATGTAGTGCCGGGTCCTCCCTGATAGAATACATAGTGATTGGAAGGTGTAGAAAGGTCCTCATATTACATGGTTTTGGTAGAAGAAAAGTTGATTGTACAGAAATTGCATGGTAATTGTATGTGGTGTATGGGGGGCTTATGGGCACCTTTGATGTACAGGAGATCGGTCAGTCTCCAATGAGCCCAATGTGCTTCCAATTAGCTTCCATAGCGCTATTTGGGCTGAACTGACTCAGTGAAGTCATCCCTGCCTACCAGGTTTCAGAATTCTGCCTATACCAGCCCCTCTCTGTGTATTTTGATTCATAATAGTCTGCCTAGGTATTGTGTTGTAAGTGGCTCCTGAGAGATGTAACTCTGGCATGCTCACAGTTATGCCTGCCATACACCCACAGACGGGTGCAGACAGACGAGTGCCGATGAGCTCTGTAATGCAGCGTGATGACGTCAACACGCTGCATTTCCCGGGCTGACTGAATCGGCGGGCACCATTTGTGTGCCGGCTGTCACCTTCAATGAAGACGCCGGTCTTCATTGAAAGTGACGGCATTGGCTGGCATCGGCCAGAGTACATCGGACGTGTCCGTTCTCTGGCCGACCGAGCTGTGGGGCGACAGGGATCTGTCGCCCCATGTGGGCACACACCAAGTGGCAGCCGATTTTGCCGCCGACTGACGGCACGAGCTTGCACGCCCATCAGTCAGCGGCAAAATTGCCCACTAATCGGTGTGTGTATGCCAGGCATTACACAGCATCCTCTACCTTTTCAAAAGTCTACTGAGGATCTCAAAGATAGGAAGAAAAGTTTTTCACTAGGAACAAGAAAAAAAAAGGAATTCTGGGATGATTAATGACTCCTAAGGAGAAAGAACAGAGCAGTCAGAAGAAATCCACACCAAGGAGTGTCCCTAGACCCCTAGATCCCTAGACCCCAATAGCAAGGTATCAAAGTACACCTAAACTCAAAAATGCCAGTCACAAGAAGTTATATATAACTATTCTGTGTGCTCTGCTCCACCCCCAATCCCCACCCACCATAATATTAACACAGGAGAGGGGGTGTGGCTGATTGTCAGGAGGGGTGGGGCAGGTGGCATAAACCCCTCCCACTGATTACTTCTTTCCCAGAACGATTTTAGGCTGCGATGGGGGGGGGGGGGGGGGGGGGGGGGGGGGTCGTTTGATGAACACATTATCACAGTGCATAGAAACACAACTAGTCTACATCCCTGCCCTGGCATACACATATAAACAAAAATATGTTGGTTAAGGTGCTCTTTCGTTGTCAGGGCTCTTTCACACTATACATGTGTTTAAAGGTATGCATTTTTATGCATTAACATATGCATTTTGAACATTACACATCTGCATTTGCCGCTGTGTTTTTTTAAGTTATGACTCCAGTGCATGAAAAATGTGTGACGCAGGGCTTTATAAAAACCGCACATGCTTACGCTACGTTTTTCTTAAAAAGCATGCAGTGTGAATGGGAACATTGGTTTTCTATGAGAAAACACAGTACAGTAAAAATGCACGTGCTTACCAAAACAAGACAAATCACGTGTAATGTGAAAGGGCCCTGAAACGACTGACCCTATACAGCAACTCAACTTGTGGGCCCAGACCCCCGTGAGGGTTGAACAACCATTTCACAGGGGTCACCAAGTTCACTGGAGCATCAAAGCTGCTGCTAACAAGCAGCAGAGCCGACTCCCACAAGCGGGGTGGGTAGTTAGGAGGGAGAGTAACAGACAAATAGAAACAAAGACACAAGGTGCACAACCTAGTACAACAAAGTAAGGTAAATGGTTAAATATTATGGAATAGAATAAAATAAAACAAAAGACCAGATACTCACATTAAAGGATTGATCTCTTAGGGCCATGTGCTTTCCAGGATGACCTCACTTCCTGGTTGGGCATGAGATCACTTCCTGCTTACAGATGCTGGAGGACTCAACAGGAACAATGGGGCGCGTTTTGAGCGGAGGCTCTTTTTCAACCATAGGACTAAATTCCATATTATTTAACCATTAACAGTACCTTACTTTGTTGTACTAGGTTGTGCACTTCGTGTCCTTGTTCCTATTTGTCTGTTACAGGGGGCCACACTCCTCCATTTTGAGAGCTGCACACCTACACGCAACTTAAACATGCATCTCTCATGCTGACCAAATTTTACTCTGTGATCCTTGCTCAGGCCCCATACACCCACTGAGGACCCCTTCTGGTCACTGACATCACTATAGCTGTGTTATCACTGCTGGCGGTTGTGCGCAACTACCCATCATCTTTCTTAGGAGGAAGAGTAACGCCTAAGGCGGGAGGGGGATTACTCTCCCTCCTAACAACCCCCCACCCGTACACAAGTAGAGTGGGAAAAATAGAGGAGGGGACATTACACTTACCTGATTGCGCCAGAATTGACATTGCCGAGTGTTACTTCCAGTATTGGGAACGTGGAAGTGATACTCCACACCTGCACTGCCGCACTCCAAACACACTGCTATAGGGATATTCAATATTCATCAGATACATTATAGACCAACAGTGATCAGTACGGTGTCCTTTCAATAAACAGATAAGATCCTATCATACTATCCTATCTGAAGGCCCCCCATACACCTTACAATCTTTCCATACAATTTCTGTTCAATTAAATTTTGTTCTACCAAAACCATGTAATATGAGGAGCTTTCTAATCCTTCCAATC
>CM070041.1:3694905-3707762 GCA_036250615.1 Ptychadena robeensis
ATTGATGTGAAAACTTATTAAATCTTTTTTTTCTGGTTTTCCTGCCTTAAAAACTGGGTGTGTCTTGTGGTCCGGTGCTTCTTATAGTCCGAAAAATATGGTATCTAAACTGTGCGCTAAAGGCAGAGGTGTGCTTATATGACAGTGCTCCCATTCTCTGCACTTTATAGGCCCTTGCTTAGAATTTCACAATACACATAGCAGCTGTTATCTAACTGGCTGCTATAAATCTCTGGTCATTTAGCTGTTTTGCATCAATGATCCCCTTCTACTCCTGCGGCATCCTTGTCCTCAATATCCTGGTCAATATTAGGAAAGGCTGAAAAGTATCAAGGACTGTTTTCAGAAAAAGACATCAAAAGGCCATCGAATTTGCTAAACATGCTGGTTAGGATACCATTGTAGCATTAAACCTCATGTGGAGTAAAGTCTTCCTATCATAAGATATGACTGTGGAAGTGTTTACATCCTGGGGTACAGAAGAATGTACGTGTCATGTCAGCTATGGTGTGTTATGTGACCTCCACCCTTTGCTGGGACTCAGATGACAGTGGGAAGTCACTGAATGTGTTGTGTTCATTATCGACCGACATCCATCACTGGAGAACGCCAAGCACTTTCTCCTCCTGAAGAAATCACTATCATGCTTTAGGCCACAAATTGGTCGATTTCCAGCCTAATAGAAACAAACATGTTGTGGATGTAACGGAGGAAATGTCAGGGCATCGTCCAATGGGACTACATTACAATAATCAGAAAATATTGGTACTGTTCACTACCCTCTCCCGTCTTTGCAACAAACAAAACAAATATTTAGCCCTGTTCGGACTCCCTTTAGTTATGTTGTGCCAAATGCAACATTGGCTAAAGCCAACGGGTCAACGTGCTCATCTGCTAAGGGGCAGAAGGGGATGAACGTTTTAATAAAATGGATATAAATCCACGGTACCTGGAGATGCCATCAAAATTATTTCTTAAAAATAGCCCAAACCAAAAGCCTGTGTATAGTTTAAAACTTTTAAGGTGCAGGTCAAATAATTTGTCGATCGTATTCTTATACGACTCCTCTGGGATCTCAGCAATAAAAAGCAGCCATAACAAAATCAAATGTAGTTGTATGCAATACTTAGTGGACGAGTCTAACTATGTGAGGGACTGAAGCTCTATTAGCATTCATTAAATTCCCAACTTCAAAATAATTTTGAATAATAATTTGACATAGTCCGCTGCAGTAGTTCCTTTATTCCACTAGATGTCCTCAGTCTTCTTTTAATCAGTTAATTAGGAAATGGTTTATTTAATTTTATAAAAATATATAAAATATAGTCCATGTCCTAAACCAATGATAAAAGTGCAGTTCGTTATGCAGTAAGAAGTAGTAGGTCAAATGTCCAGGGTAATCCTCTCGCCCATACAATAGAGCTTCCATGGGAGAGTGGTTAGTCCATGTTAAAAGAAGTAGAATTAGGCCAGGAAAGTGCTTCGTGCATACAATTACTCTCCCCTGATTTTCTGGTTCCCAAGTGATAAGGATAGTGGGCCGGAAAGGTGGGTCACACAAAGCCATGATATTGAACCAATTGAGTAGGGGTTGTCCCTACTGGTTTTGAGATGTATAGGGGAGATCTAGTAGATGGAGGGTCATCAAACCCGGTCAAGCCAGCTAGGTCCAATAGGAGGTGTCCATCTCCAATTCTCTCAAGTCAATTCCCTACAACAAGTGTACATCTGAGTGTCGTTTTTGTCATTGGCATGCCATTTTTTTGAGTGCCATTCAATGCACTGCGGGAGGGTAGGATGGACCTCTGACATCATCAGACTGACCAGACCATATAGGCACATAAGCTGTATCTTAATATTATTCAATGAACAGCAAAAAGGAAAGATTGTATGTAAGCCTGTTGCTGTCTTTATTCCCCCCCCCCCCCCCCCCCCCCCCCCCCGCCCCGCAGTACAACCAAGTGAAAGTATCTGAATGGTAAATAATGAAGTGCAAGCATTGTATAGACTTCAGCACAACCCTTGGCTTCCCATAGTGCTATCATTGCATTATTCAGAAGGGTAAAACCGCGCAGCAGAGCGCGGGATGTCAAGCCAGCCGGCGTGTCATGAATGTGACAGTTTTGCAGATAGCGAGTGACAAGCCGCAAGTGCCCTGCTGCCATCATGTCTTCATGAGGGCTGCAGCCTTTTGCAGAATAAAGACTCCATCTGAATTTGTTGTTTCACACGATATGATATTCTCTGGGAACATTTATAGTTTGATCAATGCAAGGCGAGTATCAGGAAACATCAAATTGTAAGAAGAAAATAAAAACAAGGCTTCCTGTTATGTAGCGGTGGCATACGGTCTACTAATGATGCCACAATTTGCCCATTTCCTAAGCAATGCCAAAGCAGCTAATGCTGGAGTACATGTAGACTGGGAAAGAGAGTGTGTACTGTATATACTTGAGCATAAGCCGACCCAAATATAAGCCTAGGTACCCAATTTTAGAAAAAAATCTGGAAAAACTGAATGACTCGAGTATAAGCCTAGAGAGGGAAATGCAGCAACTAAGGCTCAGAAACACACAGCAAATGTACTTTTGTTTTGAGGTGCAATTATTTAATTCAGCAGATTTGTAAGATAATTACAAAGCCCCTGAGCATGATATCATCACTAGAAGTGCTGGAGATTTAGAGAAGGGATGTGGGAACATTTAAAAAAAAAAAAAAAAGTATTGTTCTAGCATATCAGGTTTTTGCACAAAATAAGTTCAAATTTGACTTGACTTTAAAACATGCGTATTATTTAGGATACACAGTATCATCTAATAGACGAAACCTTTTAGAAATCGGTTTTCGTTTTGTTCTTTTGTTAAATAGACTGTTTTGTTGTTAGTTTGATCACCAAGGCCTGTCAACCTTCCCATTTCGGCTTTCCCTGCCAAATCCCAATTTCAAGAAATCCCGGATTTTTTACATTGCGCTGATCTAGCAGGGAGAGGGCGTTATTCTCCCTGGTAATGTCCCACCCCGCACATTATCAGCACAAGCGCAGTGGGACATTAGCAGGGAGAGTGAAGGTGGCCATACACAGGTCGATTTCCCACACGATTCCTGGCCGATCGATCACCGGGCGCGTGCACGCCGATCGATCAACGAGGAATCGAGTGCAGCCCACCTTGACCAATCGACCCCGCCCGATCGACATGGCCCCCAAATCAGATCGGCCAGAGAACCAACCTGTTGGTGTTTTCTGATCGATTGGGCACACATCAAGGGGCGTTGACATTTGTGAATTGATCGACTGGTAACAGAATCGTCCAGGAATCGGTGGCCTAAGGTGGTAGGCACAGACTTGTATGGTCGATCGATCAACGCCTATGACTTCACCGGAATCGATCGGAGCGTTGATCGATCACTCAGGAATCGACACGTGTATGGCTAGCTTAACGCCTTTTCCCTGTTAGATCAGCTAAGAAGTAAGCCCAATGACGAAAGTGACGGCTATGTTGATCACTGCAAAAATAACTGCCAGATATCTTATTATATCTTATATATGATCTCTGGCCTTATCCATCATCAACTTTCTCTGTAGACTACAGAACACCTTCATGCCTGTGTTTAGCAAGAGAAGATTGTCTGGCCTGTAGTCCTGCGGCTCTATACATAAAGTGCATTGAAGGTGTGTTGTCACTCTAGGACAAGTGTTGCTGACATAATCACAGGGGGACCAGAAAGAAATTGAGGCCCAGACATATTTCAGACACCTGTGATACCTGTACTTTAGCAACATTAAATGTAGCGCCTGGTGCCTAGAATCGTTTTTCTTTTCTTTGAGCCCCCTTGAAGATAGGTCAGCCGAACAGGGAATGGGCATGTTCAGGGTGCCCATCCAAAGTGTTGAACAGGAATCGAGGTGCACCACTAAAGTGGTGCACCTTGATTCATGTCCAATCAACGAGCGCTTGAGTACAGCGTGGTGACGTTATCATGACGCTACCACACTGTGCTTGAACTTTCAATCGATCTCACGGGTATCTACATGTGTGTGGGTACCTTAAGAGCTGCAATACTCTTCGAGGCGTACAAGCTCCATGTGACCACTGTCATTTTTTTGTTTCTTTTAGCCACCCGAGGATAAAAGATGAGCACAGAGGAGATGCTGACAGCAGATGAGCTGGAATGCAAGATATGTTACCAAAAGTTCAATGTTCACAGCCGCAAACCCAAGATCCTAAACTGCCTTCATCGCGTCTGTGCGAGATGCCTATCCAAAATCCTCATCGTAGGAGGAGGGGCGCCAAGCATCAGCTGCCCGTTCTGCCGCAACGAGACCGAGCTTCAAGAAGAAGAGCTGGCGGGTTTACCGGACGACACGAATATCTTGTCCAAGCTCACCGAGCGAACCATCTGCAATTCGGACAGCAATGAGGTGGTCTTAACCCCCAAGAACCTGGCGTCTTCTAGCCCCTCCCACGGCTCTTCAAATTGTCTAGTGATTACCATCATGGAAGTACAAAGAGACTCCACGCGGACGCCCAGTCAGAACACCATCTCCGACTACTACGCAGAGCACAGCGTGGACTCTGCCTCTGTAAGCTCCCACGGCCAAATTGACCACGATCTTTTCTCCAAGCTGTGCAACCACGTCCCCAGGATACTGGTCTGGCTGCTGGGTTTCTTTTACTTTGGCTCTTTGCCCCTCGGGATATATTTGTTAGTCATCCAGAAAGTGACACTTGGGATTGTCTGTGTCAGTCTGGTACCCTCCAGCCTGACCGTATGCCTGGTCTACGGCTTCTGCCAGTGCCTGTGCCAAGGCATGTGCGACTGCTCGGCCAGAAGTTGACGCATGTCGACAGAGAAATATGCTATGTAGTCATTAGAACCTGAACCGGCAATAAGGAATAGACAGAAAAAAAAAAACCAATATCATTTTTTTGTAACCAATCGGTGGAAACCATTTAAATAAAAAATCACTGTAACAATACCATCTTGTACTGCGGATAATGTTCACAGAAACACATACAAAAATGTTCTAACGTGCAAAGGTAACCCTACACAGGTTGATTTTTCACTCGATTTTTGACGATCGATCACTGCGCACGCTCACGAGTTCAATCGGCAATCAATTGGCAGTCAATCGTGTTTTGATCACCCACCCCATGTTGGTTTTTGGTCGATCGTGGGACAATCGGAGTACATTGATGGTGATTGATGATAAAATCGTAAACATGGTTCGATCGGCAAAAATTGTTCGATACCGATCAAAACATCGATTGGAAAATGATTGGACATGTTGGAAATTTTTCATAGATTGTACAACAATGAACTAAAATTGTTATTTAAGTAATAGCTAGGGGGTGGAGGGTGTCAGAGTATTAGTATAGTTAATAGTATGCCCTAGCCACAATTTGTATATAGAAAAGGGAAAAACCCTAGTTGTGGGATGAGAGGTCACCCCCAAATCCCTGAGAGGAGGGATGGCTAGAATTCTAGTTGTGGGGTGAGAGGTCACCCCCAAATCCCTGAGAGGAGGGATGGCTAGAATTCTATCTATCTAGTTCTAGCCATCCCTCCTCTCAGGGATTTGGGGGTGACCTCTCACCCCACAACTAAAATTGTTGTTTGTTGGTTGGGTCAATTGTATTCGATGAAGACCTTTATATATATATGACTATTTCCTGTGTTTTGTGATCGAAATTAAAATCTTCGATTGTTGTCGTATTACAATTGTATTACGATTGAACCTTCCATGTGGATCTACTTTGGATTCCATTATGATCGGTGACCAATTAAAATCGTATTGGAAATCTAGCTTAAGGCCCCCCATAGACCTTTAGATCACTCCATACAATTTCCTTTAGATCTAAATACTATGTAGTTCCAGGTCCTCCCTGAAATACATAGTGATGGGAAGGTATATATCACCTCTATGTAGTGCTGGGTCCTCCCTGATAGAATACATAGTGATTAAATCACTGCTCTGTAGTGCCTGGTCCTCCCTTATAGAATACATATTGATTGAATGGTATATATCACTGCTATGTAGTGCCGGTTCCTCCCCCGATAGAATACCAGTGATTGGAAAGGTATAATATCACTGCTATGTTAGTGGCCGGGTCCTCCATGATAGAATACTAGTGATTTGATGGTATATTCACTGCTTGTAGTGGGCCGGTCTCCCTGTAGAATACAACAGTGATTGGAAGTATATATCCACTGCCTATGTAGTGCCGGTCCTATTCCCTGATAGAAAGACATGTGATTGAAGGTAATATCACTACTATGTAGTGTCAGGTCCTCCCTGATGAATAATAGGTGATTGGGAGGTATAGGATCACTGGCTATTTATGGCGGGTCCTCCATGTGAATACATAAGTGTTGGAAGGGTATATTACTGCTCTGTTAGTGCCGGGTTCCCCTGATAGAATACATAGTATTGGGAAGGTATATTATCACTGGCTATGTAGTGTCAGGTCCCTCCGTGATAATACATATGAGTGGAAGGTATATTTTTACTAATGTCTATGTATGTCAGGTCCTCCCTGATAGAATACTAGTGATTTGGAAGTAATATCACTGCTATGTCGTGCTGTGTCCTCCCTTATAGAATACATAGTGATTGGAAGGTATATATCACTACTGTGTAGTGCTGGATCCTCCCTTATAGAATACCCGATATATATATATAGCTTCCAATCACTGTTTTCTATCAGGGAGGACCCGGCCCTACATAGCTGTTATTTATACCTTCCAATCACTTCCCTATGTTAAGTGCAGTGCTTGGTGGGGTCCTGATGGAGCATGTACACTTTACCTGCCTGGTGGATCCTCTGTTGCAGGTGTTAATGTACTGCACTATGTTAACCCCCTACATCTGTGGATCGGCTCAACTCCATGTGAACAGAGGATTTGCCGGGCAGGTAATGTGTATGTGCTCAGTCAGGGCACCTGCACTTAACCTAGGGGGTCCAGACGGAGCACACAATGCAGTAGAGACATTGCCTAATACAGGTGATCCTTCTTGTGGTGAAAATGTTCTGTCTCTGTGTCCGAAGTGCGCTCCTGTATATTCACCCTGCAACATGGGCTTCCATTACAGGTGATTATTATATGTGCAAGCTTGTACACCTGCTAAAGGTCAAATGGTCATCTTCTGAGGTAAATATTTAGCATGGGTACAACGTAGGTAAAGATCCAGCATGTTGGTTTGTTAAACAACCAACCTGCATTGCAGAAAGAAGGGTTTCATTTGGTGTTTACGGATACGTTACCCTCCCTGAGACTGGACCTACAGAAAGTGGTACATAGGAGGATGTTTTTTTAAATCTGTCACCCCTCCTTGTTGATGGTACGATGGGGAGGGGAAGTGGAGAAGGAGACATGCTTTAGGTGTTCTGAGACATGTTCCTACCCCGTGGGATTTCTCTACCCCTACAACTACAACAACGGAGTTACAGAGTTAAGCTTACTACTTTCGGGTTTTAATGTTAAGGGGGAGTCATGCTTAACCGTAGGGGTAAGCTTTAAGGGTTGGGGGATTAAGGTAAGGGGTTTGGGGGGGTTAAAATTAAACTAACCTTCCCAATCCACTAACCTTAACCCTCCAACCCTCTAACCACAACCCCCACCCTAAAACCTGTAAGTTTAACCATGTAACTGAAAAAGTAGGGCTATCTGCGCATGTGCAGTTCTAAAGCCCATACACGCTTAGATTTCCACCTGATTTTTCAGCTGACGGCGGTGAATCGGCCCAAAAATCGGGTGGAAATCTAAAGCTTAAAGGGCCGAAATTAGCCACCAATTCAATCACTTTAAGTAAGGGCATGTCTCCTCTGTGTTCTGGACTCCATCGGCCCACAGTGCAACCGCATGGTTTTTTTTTCTGTGTCCGCACTGCACCGTGGCCAACCGCAGCAGTGGAGTCCGGCTCATTGGGGTAATGGGAGCGGTTCAGCCGCGGCTAAAAAAACTCGTTATTGCAGATTGTTCGCTTGGTAAGCTTGAAAAAGTGGAGCCTTAAGGCGCCCATACATGTCTAGATTTTCCTTTCAATCAACTTTAAAAGATAAATTTTTTGGGGTCAGGGAAAATCAGTGATTGATTGGAATATATGCCTACTGTAGAAACAGATATTTGATCAAATCTTTTGGGATCGAAAGCGTAATTAATTTCAATACAGCCGATCTAAATTTTACAGCATGCACAATCATTTTTCGATCGAAAATTTTTCGTTTTAGGTCGATCTAACCATGTGGGCTGCCATGGATTTTCAATTAATAAACAAAAAAAGTTGATTGAATTAAGTTGATTGAACAAAAAATCTAGACGTGTATGGTGGCCTTTACCCTGTGTGGGGAATCAGCCTCAAACGGGCACTTTCAATCACGGCAAACCATACAACAGGTTCTCTTTAGGGCTCCTGCAAGTATTTATTCAACAAGTCCCAACAGAAATGACCCTCGCTGGGGTTAATCCACAATACAAATGTCTTTGGAAATGCCAAGCCTCCTGGAGGCACAAGGTCCAACACAGGCTCTTCCCTTTAGCTCAGGGAAAAGCTATCACAGCTTGGCACCTAGATGTCCCAGCCTGGGCTACACACTCCCTGTGTGCCCCCTGGTATCCGCTATTCCAGAAGCCCAGTGTCTCCCCCACCTTGTCAGGAAGCCCTGACTGCCTGGTCCCAGCTCCTTTTGTGGAGACAAACCCGGACATCTCATTAGGGTCCAGCGGGTCTATCTTGGTGGAGTGGGAAGGCCCACCCAGTTCCTTCCATTCCCACTCCAGAGCCCAGATCCCTGTAACCGAAAACATATCAAAACTGGGCAACAACCTTCTGTCGCTCCCCAACACTATTCTGGACTCCTTCCAGGATACACCATCAAACCCTTTCACTGCCGCACATGGACCACTTCCACCATGACAGACCACCGCTCTGTCACACCATACTGAAGCAGAGCATGGGCCTTTTCCTCCGGAAAATGGGCTGCAGGGTAGTAGTTCAACATGATAATGACACCTCCAACAGAACATCAAGATGACCACTGTCTTGCTATAGAAACCGAGGTGAAGAGACAATCTTTTGTTTTAATGTTTAAACTTAAATTTTTTTTTATGTTTTAAAACAGGAGAGATACCTGTATCCAATTCGGGAGATCTGCTCATCTGCATATTAAGCAGCTGTCATGCTTTTTCTGTATAAGAAAATCTCTAATACCTGCTATACATATGCCGATAAGCGGGCGATTTTTCACGCGCTCGCGCCGTCGGTCAGCGGAAAAATCGGCCGCTTATCGGTATGTGCCCACATGGGGCGACAGATCCCTGTCGCCCCACAGCTCGGCCGGCCAGAGAACGGACATGTCCGATAATCTCTGGCCGATGGAAGCCGATGGCATTAGCTTCAATGAAGACCGGCGTCTTCATTGAAGCTAATGGCCGGCACACAAAGGGTGCTGGCCGACTGAAGGGGCCCCATAATGCACCAGGGTGCAAACGTGATGACGTCATCACGTTTGCATCGCGGTGCATATCGGGACTGGTCTGTCTGCACCCGTCGGGGTGTGTATGGCAGCCATAATACTCATTTCAACAGAAAAATACTTCAGTTTGAAATCTTTCTGCATTCAGCTGCTATATAGAACAAAATATATATATAGATATTCATTTATATCATTTCCTGCTATAATGCACTTTCATGAAGAGGTAAGAGAAATGAATAGCGGCAGTTATTTAGCTAATGGGGAGGCCTACATATACAGTTGCTTTTTTTTCCACTGAAATCTTACTCAATGAAGGAGATGCACTTTAATACTTTTTCCAGGTAAACCTGCTCTCTGCCCTCCAATAAGTGCATCTGTGATCTTCTGCAGACAAAGAAAGGTAAATTCTACAGATAATGATCCATTAGAACAAAGTGCGCAAAGAAAACTGGCCGCGCAGGGCTGTAATCATCTTAAGAACCTGTGCAGGCGAAATGTGGCAGCGACGTCCGCTGAATAGGGCTTTGAGCGACTTCATTGTGCGGTGTCGTTAACCGTGAGTCCGCAGGAAAACTAATTGCAATGTGTTCAATAGAAAAGGCAGCCGTTTACTTTGACTTGGGCACTTCAATGCTTATTGCAGAAGCCTCTTCAGCCGTAACTGATGAAAGGGAAGGCATTAAGGTATAGTCCAATTTCAGGGGGAAAAAGAGAGAGACTTTTTCCATGACGAGCTCATTAGTGGTCACGTCACATGTAAAGGCCCCCATACACGTGTCGGATTCCCACCGGATTCCAGCCCGATCGATTCCGGGCGCGTGCACGCGAAACGATCGTGCCGGAATCGCATGCAGCCCACCTGGTCCGATCGATCACGTCCGATCGTTCAGGGGCTCAGAACCGGATCCGACAGAGAACCAACATGTTGGTCTTTCTGATCCGATTCTGCCCAGATCAGGGGGAGTTGCCATTTGTGAGGTGGACAATCGGACACGGAATCGTCCCGGAATCCGTTGGACAAGGTGGTATGCAGCGATGGATACTCTTAATTGGCCGATTGATCACATCTGCGATTCCCGGCAGAATCGCCGGAATTGATTGGGGGAGTGATCAATTGGCCATGGAATCCTACACGTGTATGGCTAGCTTAAGGTCAAAAGAACCTAATTAGTAATTACATTTCATGTTCTTGTCTCATATAGTTCTGCAGCTGGTCTGAAAGCAGACATATACGGTAGTCTGATTTATAAAGAAACATGTAAGTATTAGCAAAATTACTCCTGCTAGTGTTAATAACAATGTATTCTGCTTTGATTAGGCGAAACTATTATTGTTCCAGCAGATCTTTTTGAAATGACTTATTTAAAGAGACACACTCACTCTTGCCTATTGTAACAAAAAAAAAAAAAAAAATTGCCATAGTTTAAGGTCCATAGGAGGCTCCACTGTATAGGACGCACCCTCTACAGCTGGCATCCCATTCCAGTAAAAATACTGAGAAGGACCGCTCTGCTGGTCAGAGCTCCATGCTCCAATCAGCAGAGCGGGAGTTAAAGGAGACAGGGAAGCTGTCCGAGGATTCCTCTCATCCTGGTCCTACAGATCTCGGGGGCTGAAGCTTCCACTCTCATACACTCTTAATGGACAGATCATCCATTTGCAGATCTCTGTATGTGAGTGGTGGCTTTAGACAGCTCACAAACAGAAGCAGGGCCAGGTGCGGATTTTTCCTTGTGCAGGCTGTATGTGCCCCTGCTTCTGTATGTGAACTGACTAAAGTTGCCACTTACATACAGAGATCTGCAGACGGATGATCCGTCTATATAAGAGTGTATATGTGAGTTGCAGCTTCAGCCCCCGAGATCTGTGGTACAAGGAGGCAGGGAATCCTCGGACAGCTTCCCTGCCTCCTTAAACTCCCGCTCACATACACAGCACTGACAGCTTACCAGCCATGGCTGAGCACTGAGCGGGGGAATTTTTTGCGGAAAAAAGAGAGGGTCTTATAGTGCAAAAACAACAATGCCAATGCAAAGGCCTGCTTATATTTACTTTGCCTTACTGCTTTCAAGCTATTGCATCACAATTGACAGTAAAGCCCCCCATAGACATCTAGATTTTCTGTTCAATCAACTAAAAAATATAAATTTTTTGGGGTCAGGGAAATCTGTGATTGCTTGTATGTTTGCCAACTGTAGTAATAGATATTTGATCAATTTCTTGTTAGATAGGCTGAAAGTGTAATGAATTTCAATACAACCAATTAAAAATTTACCAGCATGTCCAATCCTTTTTCAAAAATATTTTTTCCCAATTTAAATTGTTTTAGGTTGATCTAACCATGTGAGCTGCCATAGATTTTCAATCAATCAACCCAAAAAATTCATTGAATTAAGTTGATTGGATGAAAAATCTAGACGTGTATGGGGGCCTTAACAATCAGCAATGTTGTCACTCCCTTGGTCACATGACAGTTATCTGACAATGATTTACTAGGCCTAAGCACTGTCACAAGGGAGAAGGTCACACCTTGAGGGTCAATGGATGGAACCACAGACTGAGCTACCACATGAAGTTTCATGTTTACATTCTGTTGGAGTCACTACACAAGAGAGCAAAGAATGTATAAAAGTATAAAATACAGCCACATTTCAATTGTTCCCCTTTGCCCTGTGGTCATTCTTTTTAAGGCTGATCCGATCGGTTTCCTTCAGTGTCTTTATGGTTAGTGGTCTTTGCTGTTGAAAATGTTATATTTACAATGTTCTGTCGGCTGTGCGATGACTAATCTTGAATTTTATGGCACTTGTGTTTTAGTTCTGCACCCACAGAGAGGATACAAAGCTGACCGCCACAATAACATAAGAGGGAGAGGAGTCATGTCACTCATTTTGTGCAATCTCACTGTGGCACCCACACTTCAACATTGTCATGGCTCCAAAAACTGCAACGCTGTATAATAAAACGGTGACGTCCGCTGAGGAGAGGAAATATGCCAGGGAAGGAGGCTGATAAACGTGTTCCTGCTATTTCACAGAAGGAGGGAATGCCTGGAAACAGCATCATACCCAATATACGTAGATCTAATCTATGAATACGTAACTAGAGAATATTACTATGTGTGTCTCATATTAGCTTACCAGCAGATCTTGAGAAGTGCCAAGCACAAGCATAAACTGCAGGTTAAGCAATTTCCGGATGGGATTGTGATTGTGGTTTTATGCTGCTCTTTAGTAAACATGATGCTAGAACACAATGGAAGGTTATCACTACAAAACTTATACTAAAGTGTTAAGGCCCCCCATACACCTTACAATCTTTCCATACAATTTCTGTACAATCCACTTTTGTTGTACCAAAACCATGTAATATGAGGACCTT
>CM070041.1:3734193-3753863 GCA_036250615.1 Ptychadena robeensis
TATGAGGGGTGGGTGTTTAAGTTGTGTGTAGGTGTGCAGCTCTCTAAATGGAGGAGTGTGCCCCCCTGTAACAGACAAATAAGAACAAGGACAGAGGCGCACTCTGTCCTTGTTCTTATTCATCTGTAATGCTAGACATAAACGTCTCGATGTCCATGCAATTGAGGAGAGATTCCTCAAAATCAACAGAGTCACGAGCTGCAGCATCCAAAGTAATGGAAATCAAACAGGGTTTACCGACATGTTGGTTCCCTGTTCGACCAAGCTTTTTCTGAACGGGATCGTTTGATCCCGCTCGAAGAAGCCTATGTCCGCTCCATTTTTTGAAAGATTCGGCGCAGTCGAGCCCCGTGAATATGCACACCACTCGATTGTGCTTGAATCTATTACAAATATCGAGCTGTGTAAGCCTAGCTTTACAGTTTATTATCTATGAATAGATTCATTAGGTTTCCACTAAACGTAGCAGGGAAGTTGTTTATGGACATGTACAAAATAGAATTTAAGACCATGTTAACACTGGTGGAAAGTAGCCGTTTCCCAACTGCCCAGATTTCTTTGCCACGGAGAAAAAGGAACATGCCACCTCTCACTCCCAGCTGCTCCATAGGGGAGGCCGGCGTTGGTTGATAGCTGCTGACCTTGACAAAAACGGTTACCCTCCTTGGCACCAGCCCTGGCATTAGCAATCCAAACATGTCCTTAGGTCAATAGGCATCAGCTAATCCCTTTTAGAGGTAAAAGGAAAGGTTTTGGTTCACAAAAATGTTTTTTTTTTAATGTTAAATCCCTCTGCCATTGTTGCATAAATGTTAGAGCAGTGTCATTAGGGAAACAAATTGTGAATGTGTATATAGCAGGAATAATTGCTGCCCAAGAACCCAAAAACACACCAAGTCTATTTGCGAAGTCTTTTTTGGGGCCCCAGGGCAGCAAAGATTACTCCTGCTGTGCACTTATCAAACACCACCAGTAATAAACAGTGAGAAGTGCTCCCTGATAACCAGCAAACAATTGCAGTTCTCAGCAGCACTACTATTTAATAGCATACTATATCATTTAGAAGACAGTTCATATTTTAGGATTAGGAACAATCTGAATGGCTGTTGGATGTTAAGGTGGCCATACACAGGTCAGCTTCCCACACGATTCCTGGCCGATCAATCACCAGGTGCGTGCACGTCGATCGATCGGTGAGGAATAGAGTGTAGCCCACCTTGACCGATCGACCCCGCCCGATCGACATGCCCCCAAATCAGATCGGCCAGAGAACCAACCTGTTGGTGTTTTCTGATCGATTGAGCACACATCAAGGGGAGTTGCCATTTGTGAATCGATCGACTGGTAACAGAATCGTCCAGGAATCGGTGGCCTAAAGGTGGTAGGCACAGACTTGTATGGTCGATCGATCGACGCCTGTGGCTTCACCGGAATCGATCGGATGGTTGAGCGATCGCTTGAGAATCGACACGTGTATGGCTAGCTTTAGACCACACTCCCTGTTGTTTATTATTGTTGTAATGGACCTCTGGATCTGACACCAATTGAGATTGTCCATTTTTTTCAACAAGCTAAGGGTAGCCATACATGGGTCGATATTTCCGTTCGATCGACCACAAAATCCATATTGTGAAAGTGATTGCACGGGAACCGATTACCTGGTATGATCAACCACAAGTGATCAAAATCAAACATTAAATTGATCGAGCAGTGATCGATAACTTTCATTCCCTAGCTCACATGTACATGTTGTTTTTCAGTCTCCAGGCGCCATCTTGTGGCTGAAAGCGGTAATGACACATTTTGAAAAAAAAATTATCTAACACTGTGCGGTACAAACAATCAATGTTCGACTGGCGATCAATTTTTTTATTGCGTAATATGATTGAATCAGTGGTCGAATCAGAAAATAATCGACCCGTCTATGGCAACCCTTACATTTGATTGAATGTTTTTTAAAAATCTTTTAACTGAATCATTAGTGTATAGCCACCTTTATTCAAATAAAGGGTGTAGGAAGATTTAAAAAATACAGTAGACCATTGACTTACAAACTTAATTGGTTCCTTAGGGTTGGTTGAGAGACCTAAGAAAAAATAAAATACCCATAATGTGTTCTGAACCTCCCAAACCTCCCTCATCTCACCTTTTCATAAGAAATAGTATATAATATGTGTAATTAAACAGAAACACCAATAATTTTCCTGCTGTTCTCACCATAAAGTAAAAATGAGCCTAGCCTAATCTACATTCATGGGGACATGTTTGGCCTTCAGGTAGAGAGGATGAAAAGGAAGGTGGATGTTGTTTGGAAGGAGAGTCCCCATCCATAAGAACATCAGGAATCTGTCTTGAAGCCTTTTGTAGATTGGTGAGATCCATTCTGACGTGCTGTACTTATTAGTAACATCAGGTCATGTGATCCTTGGCCATAATTCTGGTTGTAAGTCAAATCTTTGATTGCAAGTAAAAAAAAAAAATTTTGGTTGCAATGCAAGCAAGTCTTAAATCAAACCAGTTATAACTTGAGGGTCCACTGTGACAGCTTTGGTTACAATTATTTCTATTGAAGAAAAAAACCTAACGACAATAGAAGATCCATCTTAAATGTGTCTAAGCATGCACTCACCTCAAATGACAGAATTAAGTAGTCTTTTTCCTTCAGTCTGTCTTCATACGCCAGTAGGAGAGGCGACAAGTACTTCATATCCAGCTGCACAAAATAATAATGTCTTAACGATAGTATTTTGGGCAAATGGATGTCTGGAGACAGTAAACGACAGTAAAAGAGACGCTGATAACGGATTTTAATCTCACACATGCCCATCACAACTGAAATTATGACGTAACAAAGGACACACGCACACCATCACTTCACATTCAGAAATATTTTGCAATAGAGTTAGAAATCAGAAAGGGGATCTAACGCTGCTCAACTGTTATAATCATAGAAATGGGTTTAGCGCAGTGGTTCTCAAATGTAGATCCGTGACCCCAAAAGTAATGCTGCTAAAGCTGGCCATACACCATAGATCTCTCCGTCAGATATCCTTTAGAGCAGTGGTGGGCACCTGAGGTGATATGGAGGGCCACAAGTGCGGCCCTCTGCATCACATGGTGATATATGGAATGCCCCATATACATCAACAAAAGGTTACGTCCCTCATAGATATTATCAAAGTAGTCTAGTGGAAGCATAGGCGCTCAGACGCTGTCTGGGTCACTCATTAGCTTTCACGTATGGCAATAACTTCGAAGTGCAGCGAGTCCCTCTCCTAGGTACCCAGGCGAAGACACGACGGTGGAGGATCGGTGAACAGGCGAGTTCCCCTGCTATATGCAACAGGGGGCCGCAAGTGGAGGACCACCAAACAACACCCAAAGGGTTAAAGCCTCCGGTTGGGCACCTGGGCTTTAGATCTACCAACACCTATGTAGTGCAGGGTCCTCTGTGATTGAACACAGGTAGACTTGATGGTTTAGAAAGTCCCTCGTATTACATGGTTTTGGTAAAAGGAGATCTAAAGGAAATCTGAGAATTCTTAGGGTGTATGGGGACCCTAAAGCTAGGCATACACGGTTTGATTTTAGTAAGATCGATTTCTGATCCGATGTTAGATCTCAATATCTTGTTGTTCGGACACAGATCGTAAGCGAATTCAAAGTAGATCCACATGGAAAGTCCGATCGGAATTACGACCAAAATTTTCGATTTTTGTTTCAATCACAAAACACAGGAGAGAGACATATATAAAAATGTGTCATCGAATACAATCACCCCGACCAACACACACAATACTACGATTTTAGTTCAATCATTGTACAATCGATGAAAATTTTCCAACATGTCCGATCATTTTCCAATTTTGACTGGTATCGAACAATTTTCACCAATCGAACCATGTGTTCAGTATACAATTTAAATCCGATCGATCTAAACTTTAATAGTAACTTTAATAATTTTAGGTCGATTGAACGCTTAAATCGAACCATGTATGCCTAGCTTAAGCGTCGCATCCTTTATTTGGAATGCAGAACTGCCGCTGCAGAGTGACACTCCCGCAATCCACATACCAGAAGTGACACTTTGCAACATCACTTCCGCCACAGTCAGGTAAGTGTAATGTCCCTTCCCTCCTATTTTACCACCCCACTTGTGATGATGTGCAAAGTAGGAAGTTAGGAAGAAGAGTAATTCCCCATCCCTCCAAACTTCCCACCCGCTTGTGGGCATCAGTGCTCCTGCTTGATTGCAGCAGCTCTCATGATTTCAGGGAAGGCAGCGACCCCTGTGAAATGGTTGTTTGACCCCCATGGGGGTCGCGACACACAGCTTGAGAACCACTGGTTTAACTGAACTTATATAATTTTTTTAAAGCAAGAAAGTCTGCAATGTTATTATTACAATTTGTAAACTCATTTACAGACCAGCAATGGTAACAATACCATTCTCCTAGCTTGGCTGCCATTTTTCTTAACCCTCAGGGGAGATCTAAACTTCCTATAGACCACATAGTGAATTTAGTTTATGGTGTTAGGTAGGGTGAATTTAACCCAAAGAGGGGTGGCCAACCCCTGCGGACTTTTCTCACCTTAAAAGTCCGCAGGGGTTGGCCACCCCTCTTTGGGTTAAGTTCCCCCCAACGACCACCATATTTCTAGCATTTGGATGTGGTGAGGGACTTGAATCCTGAACCCCCTTTCTCTAGTGATTTTAGTTTATCCACCTATGACTTACCAGCCAGGGAGGTGGAGGTCCTTTGGGTGGCAACCCACCAATCTTAAGATTCTAAAAAAAAAAAATTAAAAAAATAAAGAAACATTAAAGAAAGAACAATATGTATATATAAACCAGCATGGCCTCCAGCATTATTTTCCATCATCTAAATAATTTAAAGCATTATTCAATACATTACAAATTTAACAACAATACACAGGTTCCTCACATATTAGCGCCTACCTTGACATAAAATATCATATATCCTTGAGTAGAAGCAGAGTTTTTCAGAAAGAAAATGAGCTATAGAAGACCCCACACCCCTCGGCTTATACCCCAAACAGGGTCCCACTTACCTATCCGGGTGTTGGCTTGTCTCCCTGCGGGCGCCGGCATCCTCTGTGGATGGTACAAAGACTGATCTTTCTTCTGTATTTAGTATTCTGTGGCATTCCCAAGGCTGGTGAAATGTAAACAAGCGGAGGCTGCAGCGCCATCTTGTGGACATGTTGTTAATTTTCACTGGCGATGGTGGCATTTCATTTTGAAAACTCCAATATCTGACTTTGCACATAGCTGCTGCATTTCCCACAGCTTATACTTGAGTCAAGACGTTTTCCCAGTTTTTGTAGACACAATTGGGTACCTTGGCTTATATTCAGACCGCCTAATACTCGGATATATATGGTAAATAGAACAAAATATAAGCTTTTTTTTTGTTCCTTTCTTTTGTGTGGGTGAAGCACAGGTTTACTAATGCAGCTTAAGGCATGTTTCCACTGCTTTTAGGGATGCGCCGATACCCCCTGTGTTAATCACATGCCTTGATGGGGATGTTATGGCTTGCCATACATATGCTTGATTTCCCACCCCACCTGTTCACACAGCGTTCATTGGGTCTGCCGGCTGAGCGCACAGCCGAGGTTGACGTACTGCCCTGCGTTAACCTTTCAGCTGGCGGACCCGATGAATGTTGTGTGAACTGGCAGGGCAGGAAGTTATACATATGTATGGGACATCCCTGTCAAAGCATGCGAATAACGCAGGGGGTATTGGTCGCATCCCTAAATGCTGTGGAAGAATCAAGCTGAGCTCTATGTTCAACATACATTTTACCTTGCAGTGGGCCTAGCTTTCTGGCATGCTGAAATCTGGCCTGCGGGCAGGTCCTTCGCCAATTTCCTTATAATGCAAGGCTACTGGCTCTGCAATGATGGAGATGATATCAAAGGGATGCTATCACAGTCCACAGTTATCAATCAGATGAGGAAAGGTATCAGTTTGATGGAGGAGGTAACCCACTGCAGGTAAAAGTTTAGATTGCTTTAAATCAATAGTGAATCGATGGTAAAGCAAATAAACAGGGCAAATTGAAAAATCCAGATGTTTCCTACTCATATCAAATAGATTCTTTAACACAACAAAAAAGAAGACTGGTCCCGTTTCTGTTCTTTGTGTTGGCTTTTGTTACATCAACAATTGTCCACTCTTACTTGAAATGTTCTTTTCCACACCGGCTAAAAGCTATTAGACAAAGTAATATAGGAAGAGTGATAGGGAAGCCACAATAGTGAGCAGAGATTTGCGCTCACTCCTGGCGTACGGGAACAGAGCGTCCTCTACATCCTTATCTGCGCACCGAAAGTACATGCTGTCATTATCTGAGGCGCGAACAAAGCAAACCAAAACTTGCTGCAGAGGAATATGCAGACGCATTTCCATTAGAAATGTGCGACTGTGACTAATGTACGTTCAAAATAAAATATCGAAAACACACTATTTTTTTTTCTAACGTGTTGAAGTTCCTATTCGCAACTCTTTGCTGCAGTGAGAAGGTCACCAGAGCCAGCGTCTCATGGGAAGAACCCTGTGTGATGTGCTGTCACAAAGAATTAGGAGGTAATATGGCGACACATCGAACTGACTCTGTATGTGACTGCGAAAAGAGCGTGTCATTTGCAGTTCACCGAGCTTCTGCAGCTAAGGGAGACTGTAAAGGTGTCCATCCACAGACAGATTTTTTATAGATTAGAGCAAAAACCCTGGTCCCCCTCCAAAGTATTGGTGAATGAGAGTTTGCACCCTAGATCCCTGGGTACTAAATCCTCAACATTTGAGGGTTGGCCCAGGGTGGACTTTAAGGTGGACGTAATACATAAAAAAAATAAATAAGGTTCAAACAGATGCAAATAGAGTCAATCCAGTAATACATTTTATAGTGAGATATCCACTAAATCTTGGTCTCAAGATGCGCTTGATACAGAAAGATCATGCAGGTGGTACAGTCTATACGCGTTCCGCGACTTCAGTCCGCTTCATCGAACTATGCACGCGTCATAATAGTACACTTGTAATGCTAGCCATACACATCCGATAAGCGGGCGATTTTTAACCTTACCGACGGGGCGCGCGCTCCCGCCCGCGCCGTCGGTCAGGTTAAAATCGGCCGCTTATTGGCATGTTGCCCACATGGGGCGACAGATCCCTGTCGCCCCACAGCTCGGCCGGCCAGAGAACGGACATGTCCATATTCTCTGGCCGGCGCAAGCCGATGGCCATAAGCTTCATGAAGACGGCGTCTTCTTTAGCTTATGGCCAGCACCACAACGGGTGCTGGCCGACTGAAGGGCCCCATAATTGCACCGGGGTGCAACGTGAATGCGGAGCATAATCAGGACAGGTCTGCCTGCACACCATCGGGTTGTGTATGGCTAGCATAAGTAAGAGAATGAATTTGTATTATAAATGGGTGGTTGAGTAATTTGGTATAAATGTAATTGGTCAATATGGTCTTACCTGGATTTATGTGGACATAATCAAAATGACCGACATGCGGCCCCAACTTCTGTGGGAGGGGAAAGAGGGGCCCTGGGAAGGGGAGGGGGAGATTGAAAGGGGAAACAGAAACAGAGCGGGTGAAGGGTTGGCGGGGTGCAGGGGCGAGGCGGCGGGACCGCACCGGCCGCCGAGAGGGAGCCAGAAATCGGGGCGGTCCCCACTTCTTGGGTATCTGGGTACTGAAAATATGGTAAAAGGGTATGCCCAGAGTCATCATAAGGTGTGTGATAGGGTAGTAGGGCCATGCCCAGGGGAATAGGCGGTCGTCCATGTTGTGGCGTTTGCGGAGGGTGGCTATTATAGTGTGACAGTGATGATAGCGGAGTGAATGGGAAGTGTTATGGATATGGGGTTTGTTGGATGTGGAGGCCCTGGTGCAGGGGCATGTGCATAGGTGAGCCAAGAGGGGGGGGGTTTGTGGGAAAGGAAAGGGGGGAGGGGGAGGAAAGGGGCGTGTGTGTACAGTAACAAGTGTCTCAACTGCGGCATCCATCAGTGTCCTACAAAGGGGGAAGTGAAAGTGTGTGAAGTTGAGTGACTTTATTCCTTCTCTCCAAAATGTAACAAATATAGTCCAGCCCAGTACAGGCCTTATGTCTGCCCCATTGCTAGGACATGATTAGAATTCCTTTGGAAGCTTCTGGGCTTTTCCTGCTTCCTCCCGGTTTGTTCCTGTGACTGAGTTCGGGCAAACCGCTAGGGAGGTTAAAGCGGACCTACCACATTGTAGGTCACTTTGCACTATCGGCATCAGGCTGCCAATAGATAGGGCAACCACTGTCCAAAAAGAAAAAAAAAAATCTTAAAGCAGGAAAGACGAGTTTTTCCGAGGTAGCACCTCCCATGCTGTGACGTTGCGCCTAGGCGCTGAGGTCGCTTGTCAAAGCTGAAAAGGCTGCCGGGAAAACATCAGCTATGTGTGGTCTCCATAATGCACTGCTCTGCCTCTGCTCTGTGACGTCACTATCACAGCGATTCACTGTGCAGCCCTGTGTCCTGTGTGCTCTCCCCCCTCCCTCCCCCTCCTCTTCTCTGTCTCGGAGTTCCATTCATGATCTGGATGAAGGAGAACCTTCCCTGACATGAACCTTCCCTGAGATGAAGTGTCATCTGTGAGGTGATTGTGGGGGAAGTGTAGAGGAGACATTGCTGGGACCGGCAGCAGAGGAGGTAATAAGATATTATTTTATATTACACCCAGTAACGCAGTCATGTCTGTCCTCATCCTCCATATACCATGATCTGGATGAATGGGAACCTTCTCAGACATGGAAGTGCCATCTGTGAGGTGATTGTGGAGGAAGTGTAGAGGAGACATTGCTGGGACTGGCAGCAGAGGAGGTAATAAGATATTTTATAACCTCAGCCTACCTGTGTGCCCCCCAAATCCATGTCACCCCCATATCACCTGCACACTGTTTTTGAAAGCAGCACATAAGTGGTACGCTGGTATGCAAAAAGACCAAAAAACTAGCTATGCGCACCAGGATTATGTGTACTAGAGTGGAGAGATCTGCAGCATGCAGCGCCCCCTCCTCCCCAATATGTGAGAAAGAAGCCGTGATCTGTATATTGACAGAAAGTGTTAACTAGGAACATCTTGTGGCTGAAGTTGATATTGCAGACTGAATTAAATTAAAGCTCAATAACCTCCCTGGTGTTCTGCCCGAACTCAGTACAGTCACAGTTTGATCTTGGATCAACTGTGCCTGTGCCGGGATCAGGAATAATTGCCAGCGCTCCGCCTCTGGTGACACCGAAGGAGGCAGGGGGGCTTCACCATAGACCTCCATGTTAATGGAGGTGGCACTGTTCATGCCAGCCCACATCACCGGTGTCCAACTGACACCGACATGTGTAGAGAGGCAGGGGGAGGGTGGGGTATCACAGCAGAATACAGTGTACTCTTGCACAATTAAACCGGGAGGTTAAATAGCTGTACAAACACTTTTATCATTTATACAGTACTGTAAAAGTAAACTTTTTTGCCAACATTCTTTCAGTTTTCTATTTTAAATGTATACAATGTATGTCACTTGGACAATCGCAGTGAAACATTGATAACTATGAACTCACCTAGGATATTTCACATGCTCCCTACTTGAGGATGTAAGCATGTGAATATGCTAGGTGACTTGGACAACCGGAGGGTTGCCGTTGGATCTAAACAAGGGGCAGTTGTAGATCTTTCCTCTTTTTTTCCTCCAACCTTAGACCCTATTGGGGAGTAGAGTGGACCCCTAAGTCGTGAGGAAAGGTAGACACCCCTACCTGAACATACTGGGGGGGATACAGACACGTTTCTAGACACTGCCAAACTTTGTGAGAGTTCACCCTGCGGGGAATGTACCTGTATATGATATGTATAGATCAGTTACAATAATATAATCAGATTCTGAGATATGTATATGGTCTACTTGTAGAGCTACCATCCCTGAAGAAGCCCAAGGGGGGCGAAACAAGATCTCATTGTTACAATTTATGGACTACGTGGTATTTCTAAATGTGACAAGAAATGGGACATCCTTTGAATAGTTGTACTGTGTGTATATAATTATGGAGGGTGTGGTACATTGAACTAGGGGTAAGAACACCAATAGATTTACTGCATGCAGTCACTGTACTGTGAGAGATAAGGTAGGAATACACGTATAAATTTTTTGTGCCTATATCGAATGTATACACAGTATATTCGTTCGACCGAATGAAATTTTGTTTAAGCTGTACTGAAACAAAATTTTGTGCGATTTTTGAACAAGAAATAGCTTCATTTAAATTTATAAGATCAAACAAAAATTATCGAATGAAACAATGGTACGTTCGATTAACATAATTGTTTTACAAGATAGATGAAAGTTTACCAGCATGTCCAATCAGCTTTCCATGGATTTTTTTGTTCAATATCGTTCACTTTTGTTCAATGTTGGTCGAACGAAACCTTTGTTCGGTTTTAGATTTTTCTTACCACCGATTAAAAATCTATCTTTTTGAATCTATCGAACGAAAAAAATCTACCCATGTATTCCCACCTTTACAGTTACACCTGTGAATGGAGACAGGTAATCGGATCAATCAGGAACAGCAGAATCTACCATGCAGGAATCTGAGACAGAGAACAGTGAGGAAGACAGTGAGGAAGATGGCACTTATTATAACCATCCGCATGTGGGGCAAGTACCAAACAACACTCCTGGTACTCAACTGAGCAGCTCACTAAAAATGTTATGTGCACCCTGGGCATAGGTCATTCAAAATGACAACATACATGGCAAGTCCAAGGAACGTCAAACTTGGTGGCACGCTTAGAGGTGAACAAGCCTAACAAAAGCTAGCTTTTCTGGTCTCTTCCCACCTAAGTACTGCTGTAACATAATTATTGAAGAACCTAAGGAACGGCTTGGGGTGTATAGGGCTGTGTATCATTGCCCATACTGGCCCTGTCCTTGCCACAGACATCTACAATGGTCACAAACTGACCCCTCTTTATTCTTAAAGGGTTAAAACATACCCCGAAGTAGGCGCTTATGAGATAAAAACACTTTAAAATACCCACAAAACTAATTTATGTAATAATTAAATAAATTATTACTTATAAAACCACAATCAACAATACAACAACAGTAAAACAAAGACACTTTTGAAATTACCCCTATGTTTTTATATGTAATATATACATATAAAGAAAACACATTAACATTTAAAAATAAACACATCTTTTAATTACAGAACATAAAGAACACACTGTACATACATGCCAATGTCCCCACTCCCACGTTGTAATTGCTCCTGTGTAAAGGTCCCCACACACACAACGAGCGACGGACGATTTTAACGCCAACAGGCAAACGTGCACACTCGTGGCCGTCTGCAAAATTGGCCACCGATTGTGGGTGCCCGTGGGTCGGCCAGAGAATGGATATGTCTGTAAATCTCTGCCCGACGCCATTAGTTTCAATGGGGACCGGCGTCCCCATTGAAAGTAAAGGCAGGCAAGCAAAGGGTGCCTGCCGATGCTCTGAGCGATGAAGAGCAATATGATGACATCGCCACGCTGCACTCCACAGCTCATCTGTTGGTCCCCACTCGTTACATGTGTGAGGACCTTAAGTTAGCACTAACAGGCGAGCTCTTAAGAGATGTAAAGGAGTGTCCCCGAGCAGAAAAGAACTAATAATCAGAATTATACTGTACATTTAGCAAAAACACAAAGCTTTTGGTAGGTTTATATTCGGTGGTATATTTATTTATATTTTCATTACATTAAAAAGCGGACATCTGCTCTAAAGCAGGGTACAGAAGGCTCAATATGCGAGCCGTCCGATGTACCCTGCAGCAGCGTGATGACGTTATCACGCTGCTGTCAGATATCGGAGGAGCTGGGGAGAGCAGAACTGTCTCTCCCCGGCTCGTTCTCCTCAGCCGAGCTTTGCCTGGAGACCAAGGCAAAGCATCGGACATCGCCATATTAACGTTCATGTCCAATAAGGCTGGTTTCGCAAACAGCGATGGGGGCAGATTATATGGGCCAGATAGATGGCCGTGAGCGTGCACCGCGCTCGAAACGGCCATCGATCTGACCCATATCTCCACGTCTGTACCCTGCTTTAAGCACTTTTCCCCCCAAATCAAAAAATAGAGTAACGTAAACCTACCTCTTCCTTGGATAGCGGACGATACTTGGTTTGATAGCGGCTCAGCTCTACATTGAGACGGTGGATTGTCATCTTTAAAGCATCGTTTTCATCAACTAATTCTTGCGCCTGTTCCCGCACAGAGATCAGTTCTGCTGCATCTGCTGCGGTCAAATAAATGAGTTGCAATGAATACAAACAGTAATTTAAGGCTGCCACAGACAGTTATCTTACCAAGAATAAGTGAGAAGTCCCTTAAGATGACCATACACACCATACACACACAGTGATATTTTTCATTTGATCGACTTAAAACTATCTATTTAAAGATTATTGGAATGGAAATCAATGCCAGCACCCCTGCTCCGATCGACCAAAAGTGATTAAAGAAATATAAAAAAAAGATCGAAAAGTGATTGGACATGTTGGTAAGTTCTAGTCATATAGAACTCGATTATATTTTACCAACAATTATATAGGCCAACAATCAAACTAAAGCCCCCCATACACGTTCCGATTATTCTCCCGACCGATTTTTCGTCCGATTCTGTCACCCGATTTTCACCTAAAATGTTATGGACGGTCGGTCGGCTGGCACGAAAAATCGGAATTCGAATTATCACCGATCCATCAGTCCGACCCTATTTATTAACAGCAGATCGACCAAAAATTTACGGACAGGTCCGAAGTGGTCCCGATCGATTTTTCCACCAATTTTGAGAAATCGGGATCGGTCGGGGACATAATTCCGAATCCGATAAATCTCCCGACCCGATCGGTCGGTCGGGCAAAATTCGTACGAAAAATCTGAACGTGTATGGGGGGCTTAAGTTTTTAAAAAATTCAATCTAACAAAACAATCCCTATTTCATGTTTTAAGAAGGCTTGATTGTGCTATGCACTGCTCGAGTTGAGGGCTTTTTGATTCCTTTCATCCCTTCTCACCATAACCTTCATGGGTACTTCTCTTTGTACGGCTTCCAAGCCCCACACCATAGAGCCGTGGTTTCCATGCACTGCACTGATGATGGCCAAGGAGCCTGTATGCAATTTGGAATAAATGGCTCTGTACCAAAAAGGCTATATTTGCACTGTACACCAGCGGTTTCTGGATGTGCATCTGGCTGATGGGGCAAAAAGGAATAATTTGCATGGCTCCGCCCACTGTCCCAAAGCGAAGGCTTCCACCTAAAGTTTTGGGATTTGTGGTGGATTGGGCCGTGTAAATACCTTCTGTTTTAAGAAGGTTTGATTGTGCTATCTCAAATTACAAAATCCTAAATAACTTCTTGTGTTCAGGCTATATAACATATGTATGTGGACAAATGGGTATATTGATAATGTACAGTATTTTTCGGACTATAAGACGCACCGGACCATAAGACGCACACAGTTTTTAGAGCAGGAAAACCAGAAAAAAAAATGTTAATAAGTTTTCACATCAATTGGGTTAATGCAATGAATTCAGTGAAAGCAATATTCAATTCAGCCAGCAGGTGTCACTAGCAGCAGTACACTCTCAGCTGAACTCCTTATCTCCACACTGATCTGCAAGAAGGGGAGGGGGGCCGGGCTGTCTTCTACTCGGCTTTGCTACTGCCTACAGGAAAGAAAGATAGAGATGGCACTTCATCTGTCTCTCTCTTCATTGCCTATGCAAGATCAGGGCTCTGCTGGCATAGGTAAATACACAGTACAGATGGGAGAGCCGGCATCGCCGGATTCTCACATCTGACAGCTCCCCGACTAATCTCCCTGCAGGGAGAGCTGGCAGGAAGCCAAGGTGCGACCACCGTGGCCGAGTGGCCACGCATTCGCACCATTAGACGCAGGCACTTTTTATCCCCAATTCTGGGGGTGGAAAAGTGCTTTTTATGGTCTAAAAAATACGGTAATTGATGTTTTTGGGTACAGGAGTTAAACTTCTTCCAGGAGAAAAAAAGCTAAGAAGAGGCGCCCGTTATTTAATGGAGAATCTTCTTTATTTTAGCTAAGATGCAGAATTTTCTTTATTTTATTTTTGTTTAGAACAGTTACAGGTTAGACGTCGACGCATTTCGTGGCAACTCACGCCACTTCTTCAGGACAATGTTTATTAGAATTTAGCCAAAGTATGAATGATGGTGCCATATCCTTCATCTGAGGTCCTGTTTATGATGTATCAGTGGACTATGGCACTGAATCATGGATGGAAGTACCTGCATAAAGCTAGGCATACACGGCTCAATTTTTTAATAGATTCGAGCAGAATAAAAAAAAAAAAAAAGATCAAACCGTCAAGTCTTTCTTAGATTGATCCCGCTTGGTCGAACAGAGAACAAACATGTTGGTAAACCCTGTTCGACTTCTATTACTTTGAATGGGGACCAAGGGTGTCATCGATGATGCAGCAGTAGTGCGCCTCAATATGGATGAAGCTCAAGCGTAGCGTGATGAGGTCATAACTCTGAACTCGACAGGAATCAGTTGCACAGGAATCTACCCTTGTATGCCTTAAGCTGGGAATAGACGGTACGATATATATATTCCTTATCCGATTCTCTGCACTAGGAGTGGCGTAGTGCAGAGAATCGGACGGCACTCTTTATGTGCAGCTCATTACTTCGGCTGGTGGCAGCCGTCCCCAGCCGAACTAATGGGATCGGGTTAAAATTTACCGTCCTCCCAGATAACTGTGCGATCCGACAGGATGGCTGATTTCAGCCCAATACTCGTTAGTTGCTGCTTTCAATTCCTGCATGACCTAATCCCTAAGGGATGCGGGAGCATGCACGGCATCGGATCGGCGGTCGAGTCGTGCAGGAATTAGAACGTCTATGCACAACTTTACAATAGTTCCTAAAGAGATTCCTGCACTGCTGGTAAATTCCAGCCTTAGGACCAGGGCCCTTATTTTTGTTGACAAGAATGAGGAGAATGATAACGAGTCTCCCAACGCCACCATGCCTCATGGGATAGCTGTGTGCTCAAAAGTCCAGCAAATGTAGGCTTCATTAACACTGTTGTTTGCTGGGCTGCTGTCGGTCCCCAGCAGCCCAGAAAACGACCAGGCCCTCCTGTCTGCAAACGTTAGAGAACTAACCCATGACAGGTCTATCAGAAGGTCTATTGGTTGCGGTAATTGCTTGTGTAAACGAGCCCTTTAAAGGTTTTTAAAGTGGACCTACTGTTCTTATGGATAGTTCCACTTTAAACCCAATCCCTTCTGGTGCTAAGATCTAGGTTATCTAACCAATATGACAGTGGGTAGGCTTTGGCAATTCAAGAACACAGGGTGTGCAGAGGGTGGAGCTAAACCTAGACTTGGACAGAAGTTGGGACGCTAAGGCTAAGCCAAGGATCCAAACAAGCTCCCTAGAAGTCAGGTAGCTATGCACAGTTCAAATTTATACGATCATACAAAGTCAATAAGTTGATTGAATCTAAGATCGATTGAGCAAATTTGATGGGTGAGTGGCTATATTAACATGGCAGGTACTACAAAGTAGTACTGTCAATACAATTCAAATCTATAAGGCCAAGTTGGGTACACTTTAAGGTGAAGACAGGAATCCTTGCTTTCAAAACTTGAACTGATCATGTAATTATAGATTGGGACTTAGATAGAACATAGATTGGATTGAAGTATCAAAATTTCCACAGAAAATCCATAGAAATCCCTATAATGTCAGGTAATATCGACCGAAATTGCCAACTATAGCTAGCCATACACGTGTCGGATTCCATGTCCAATCGATTCATCATCCGATCGATTCCGGCGATTATGCCGAGAATCGGAGGTCTGAGCGATCGGCCAATTAAGAGTATCCATCGCAGCATACCACCTTGTCCTAGGGATTCCGGGACGGATCCGTGTCCGATTGTCCACCTCACAAATGGCAACTCCCCCTGATCCGGACAGAATCGCATGAGAAAGACCAACATGTTGGTTCTCCATCGGATCCGATTCTGAGCCCCTGATCAATCGGATGCGAACGATCGGACCAGGTGGGCTGCACGCGATTCCGGCACGATCGTTTGGCGTGCACGCGCCCGGAATCGATCGTGCCGGAATCCGGTGCGAATCCGACACGTGTATGGGGGCCTTATGTCTGATCACGTTTTTCTCCATTTTATGTTCAATTTCCATCAATATGCTCAATTCAGTTTTAAAGGTTTTTTAAATGATTGAATTTGACAATTGAAGGGAAGAATCAAGTGGAGTACGCCCACCTCAAGATGGTTTCAGGTTTAAACCAACAGCAAATAGATATTTAAAAAGTATATAAAGTGGGCCAGCAGATTAACAATATGACAGTTACCTCCCATGTGAGAATTCTTCAAAGCTTCTTCTAATTCTCTTTTCTCATTCTTCAGATTCTTCATTTTGAGTCTTGAGGTCTTCATCTGCTGCTTCATTTCTTCCACCTGAACACTGAGCTCATGATTTATGCTGGTCAACTGCTGGTTTGTGCTGAGCAGATGCTTCATCTCTTCTTGGTTTATTTCATGAGGGCCACGACCTACAGCCTCTGGTACACCAGGGGGACTTACAGCGTGTGATACAGCAGCGTGGCCTACAGCCTTAGATACACGAGGGCTACTTACAGATTCTGATAAAGCAGCATGGCCTACAGCCTCCGATACACCAGTGGAATCTGTAAAATATAAGAAAAATAAGAGATTTAAAGTTCTGATCCATCGGAGTTGCCTATAATTGTCCCAAACATTTACTGGATCCTCTAGCTCTCATCTTAGCATCTTATGCGAGCTTTAACAGTTTCCTGCTCTCATGAATCTACCCTGCTATCCCCTCCCACCACCTGGGATCCTCCCAAAGAACAGACATGATGATGTCACTTGGCCTGAAATAAGGTGTATAATGAAAGATTTTATTTCCAAATGACAAGGGGGAGGAAATTGAGAAGATATTCTTAAGCGCTAACCTTTGAAGCTAGTGCTGGGAGATGCTTTTGTGGGTCATTTCACACTAGCTGTGCTGCGGTGTGGTTTTGGGCCGATAACAGACAGGCTAGCAATAACAAAGCCATACACATGTATGGGAGACGCTTGCGCTGCATCTGCAAATATGCATGCAGCTGGATGTTTATGGTAATACGCGGCATTGCACATGACTGTAAACACAAATGCCGGGCCAGTGTGAAATTGTTCTTAAAAATCTTGCTTGTTCTTAAGCTGAGACAAAAGAAAGACAAAATACCTGATCTGGCCATTTCAGTTATTTTAGATCTGATGAAGGTTGGGTCCGGCCCAGGTACTGGAGATTCCAGAGGAGGATCACCTCTTCTTTCTGAAATAAAAGAAAATTCCATTAGTTCTGTCTTTAGACAAAACAAATAAAAATGTTACAGGGTGGGAGGTGTTTTGTAGCCCTAACACACATTGGGTCCTGCTTAGAGAAATGTGCTACTCCTGTTACATGCCCCATCGTGTCATCACTGGGTCTCTGTGGTTGTTGCAGACAAATCACATCTAGTAGAAAAGTAAAGTCGAGAACACACGGCTCGATATATGAGCCGTTCGAGGTTCCCGGAAGCCAAATATCAAAGGAGCTGGAGGCGCAGCACTGCTTTGTTTCCAGCTCCTACGATGCTTTGCATGGAGACCCCGCGGTCATGTCCGATATTCGCATTACATATGAGCCCGATTGAGCACTGTGCGCACTCACGGCCATCTAAGTGCACATCGATCTGGCCCATATCTATGCGTGTGTTCCCAGCTTAAGAAGCTGCTGTCCATAGATTTCTTTCTCAAATCCAATAAGTAGGAGGTGTATTTATCAGAGGTATCAGTCTGGAGGATTGGTCATTAAAGGTAGCCATAAACATAAATTTTTGCTCCATCAGTCTTAGATCTGTTCAGTTTGTGCGAAGATCACACTAGGATACAGCCCAAATACCCAAGAGCCATTTTTAAAGTGTGTATTTTCTATAAGGGTTGTGTATTGTAGGACACTTGATAGATCTTCTGAAATGTACCAACAATTTTGGCCCGCCAAGCAAATATTGTTAGCCCAAGGCAGATCTGCTAGATCTGCCTTCCCAGGCAGCACTCCAACCAGCTACACCCAAACCCCTCTGTTCTCCTAGTTGAGAACTACAAATCCTGCTCAGCCGTAAGTTTCAGTGACGCAGCACCCGCTGCGGAGGTATGAAGAGATCTGTAGTTCTCCATTTCCACAGAGGACAGAGGGGTGGCTACCAGGATGCGTGTAGGCGAAGGCAAAGTACACGACTGTACACACAGGGATGGGGGTATACATGGACTACACACACTGTATGCACTCTTCAGTTAATTTGTGGTCCATGTGTGCCCCATCCCTGGGTGTACAGTGAATGTGTGTGTAGTGCAGGGGGGTCAAACTGGTCCATGGGCTAAAAATGGCAATTATATTTTGACATAAATATGAAGGTTAGCCCTCTGTGTATTTGAGTTAAACACCCCAATTCTAAAGCATAATGTATAAGCTTACATTAGGTCGTGAAATCATAATAAACAAGTTTTGTACAGGAGAGAAGTCAACTGAGCAAGACTAAAAGGGAAACCTTGGGTTTGGCTATAACCATTGTTAACATGTGTATAGAAATAAGATCGAGAGCTCCCTAATAGCTGGCCGACATCCCAAATCATATATATAGATATAGTGTGGGTTGGAAAGTAGGAAATACACCTACCCCTCCTTTCCACACAGGGGTCTCCCCTCCACAAAGTGGAGGCTAGGGGACTTTAATGGCCAGACAAAAGTGGTTACACAAGCTATGTAAAAGAGTCCGTATAGTTTAATGTCCATAAAAAGTCCAAAAACAATTCTCAAAATGTCCAAAACGAAAATAAATAAATTCACCAGAGTAAATAAATAAACTGTCCATTGTTCCCGTTTGCAATAGGGTGAGAAGAGGTGAGACATTAATCTGTATATTGTTTGTTTTGATGCTTTCATGTCCTGGGCAGTTCAATTATGCCTGGCATACACACGCCGATAAGCGGCAGATTTTTACGCCGATTGTGCGCGCTTGCCGCCAATTGGCATGTGCCCACATGGGGCGACAGGGGCCGGCCATAGAACGGACATGTCGGATGTTCTCTGGCCGATGGAAGCCGATGCCTTTAACTTCAATGAAGACCGGCGTCTTCATTGAAGCTAATGGCCGGCACACAAAGGGTGCCTGGCCGATTAAAGCAGCCCCAGAATGCACCAGAATGCAACGTGATGACGTCATCACGTTTGCATTCCACAGCTCATCGGAGCTCGTCTGTCTGCATCCGTCTGTGGGTGTATGGCAGGCATAGGTCTGATAAATAGATCATTTCAGGACAGCAGTATGCGTCAAAAACCCAACAAGTGTGATGTCATCATGCTAATGTGCGCTACAATGCCGACTTATTCATCTTATTTATGACCTACATTTTTGGTTTGTATAACATAAGTGACAACAGTGAGTGGAGGTCAAAGCGAACATACTTTGGAGGGGGGGGGGGGGGGG
>CM070041.1:3781367-3799811 GCA_036250615.1 Ptychadena robeensis
TAAAATTATTCCTCAAAAATACCACTTGCCTAATAATTCTGCACTCCCTGTATGTGCACTCATTACAAAGAACAACTGAAGGGGAGCATCTTTTCAACAAGGTGACAAAGGGCCAGAAAAGAAAGTTAAACAATTCGGCACCAGGGCCTTTGTTCCCCCCTCCCCCCTCGACCAAGTACTTCCAGCAGTACAGGTAAGCAAAATTTTATAAAAGCAGGGTGGAAAGTTAGGAGGGAGAGTAAGCTTAGAAGCAGAAGTGCTGATGCTTTCGGTCAGTGAGTGGACATACCAACATGATTGGATGGTCCTGGCCCTCTGCAACCCACCCATAGCACTGCTGAGAGGTTTTTTAACCTTCCATTGGTGAACTAATTGCCTGGATGGAAAACTGATGTTTTTATTTTGGATCTAGTAGTTTGTCACTCCTAGAAAAAGTTACATACCATATATACTCGATTATATGAGTTTTTCAGCACAAAAAAATCTGTTGAACCTCCCCTTTGCTTATACTCCAGTCAGGGTCCCACTTACCTATCCGGGTGTTTGCTGGTCTCCCTGCACAGCAGCCTCTGTGGATGGTCTGATGTGTATTCAGTATTCTTGCTATGGCATTCCTAAGCTCGGCTGGAAATGTAAACAAACATGGGTGGCAGCGCCATCTTATGGACATAGTGTTATTTTTTACTGGAGATGGTGGCATTTCAATTAGAAAACTTCACTATCTATCTGACATTTCCCACTCTTGGCTTACACATTAGAGTCAATACATTTTACCAGTTTTTGTAGACAACATTCAATATCTCGGCTTATATTGTGTTCTGCTTATACTCGAGTATTTACCGTATTTTTTCAAAGCCGTTGATTCAGAGAATATTAAAAGGCTCCATCCAGGCCAGCAGAAGGCTTAGGTCAGCCATGGCCATACATCATCTCCTAGTGATGTTGGAACCCTGAACCCCGGGGCAGTGTATGCCAACAGAGACATTACCTGGATGTACTATTATCCCATAACTAAAAGAAAAAAGAAAACAACTTTTTTTTGAAACTTTTTTTTATTAGTCTGGCAGATATTCTATTTACTATCACATTGTAGAGAAGACTTGGGAGAAATATATACATCATTTTATCACTTAAATTATTTATGTATTGCATAGGGCTGGACAATAATTCAATATCAATATATATCGTGATATAATTTTATATCGAAATATCGTAAATGTGTTTCCAAATTGTATCATTTGTCACTGAATGATGTTCAGTCAGGGGCGGTCCTATGGAGATCATCACACTGGGCGAGCACTCCCTCTCCCCCGAGAGAGACCACGCTGCCATTCCATGCCTCTCCATCGAGATTTGCGCGTTCAGTGATCTAGTAACTCCTCATCTGTGCTTTGCGGCAGCTATGCACAGGGAGGCATACATCTCCATAGAATAGGGGACCCATCGAGATCAGCCTCTTAGTGTCACTGACAGTTCATTCTGCTATGGACAGAGAACACAGAGGGGGGAAGCTGATCCTGACTAGAGATGCTCGAATTTTTCGACTTGCTAACTTCCAGAGCTGATTGCAAAGCCCCTGAACATGGTATCATCACCAAACTTGCTGGAGATATAGAGAAGGGTTGGGGGAACATTTGACAGGAAAAGTATGTCTCTAACACAAATAGTTTTTGAATAAATTAAGTTAAAAATTAAAGTCGAATTTCCGAATTTTCGAAATTTTGACTTGACTTTGAACTTAGTTTTCGCAAAAACTATTTGTGTTAGAGACATACTTCTTTCTTTCCAATGTTCCCCCAACCCTTCTCTACATCTCCAGCAAGTTTGGTGATGATACCATGTTCAGGGGCTTTGCAATTAACTCGAAATCGTCGAATATCTGAAAAAAACGTCGATCATCTCTAATCCTGACATGTGCTCTGTCCATAGAATGAACTCTCAGTGATACAGGGATATCAGTTGAGGGGTGGTCGGTGCACTGACCCCCCTGGTGCTATAGCGCTGCCACTGAGCTGTGCTGGGGGTTGCTGGCAGCCGACACAAACCTAGGGGGTGAGGCTGCAATGCACTAGAACAAATCGGGCATGAATCAGAAGACAGAAGATCGGCTGTCACACAGCCCATCACTAACTGCCTTCTACTCCTGTTAGCCCATGGAGCAGGTGACCCGTCAAGATCAGCGTCCCCTGTGTCAGTGCTCATACCCTCACAGCACATGGAGATCAGCCTCACAATAATTTTAATAGGAGGAGCCTGGAGGTGTTATAGACTTTGCAAATTCAGTTTGCAGACATCTATTGTGTGTGTCCTGTGCAGTTTTTTCCTGGGCCTCTTTAATATTGTCAATATCGATATCGGAATTTTATTGTATCGACCTAAATTAAGAAATATATTGTGATATCAATTCTTGCCATATCGTCCAGCCCTAGTATTGCACAATAAAATCACAACTGATAATAAAGCGACTTATCAACAGCAATTTGTTTTATTCTGCAGACATCACTTTGTAAAAAATATGGGCCTGCGCTCTTCTGTGTTCAGGAAGTAGAAAACAGGCTTTCCTATATCTCCAACCTATACATATATAACCTTAAATACACTTTAAATATATACATTCTTATATAAACCTAAAAACACATATTAAAGTATTATCTACATACAACTTTTTTTTCCCTCTTCTGGCACGTGCCCTGATGGGTCAGTTCATTTATTATTATTGTTTTTTTAATTACAAAATACAACCATTAAGCTAGCCACACACACGGTTCAATTTTGGTTCAACCGATGCTCGATTAGATCGAGGAGTTCATCGTCTAATCGAAAATCGATCTTAATCGCATCAACATACATCCCACATTGAGTTTGCGATTGTGGTGAGATTTCGATTAAAAAATATTACTAAAATCGTCGATGTTGGTCTGGAAACGATTGAAGTTCAGATTGAAGTGGTCTATATTATTATATCGAATCTAATCGATCCAGGAGAAACACCACAAACATCAACGATTATAAAACGATTTTGGCACAATCGACGATGATTTTCCAACATGTCCGATCAAAATTCGATCAATTTTTCTGCCTTCATTGAACAATTACCATCGATCGTACCATGTGGGCAGTTCTCGATTTTCGTTCAATCGATGAAAAAATTCATCTAATCGAGCATCGATTGAACCAAAATCTAACCGTGTGTGACTAGCTTTAGTGCACTAAATCTTTTCTGTTCTAGGCACTTTATGATATGAAGAACTGCTAAATACTGAAACTATGAACCACTTTCTAAGGCAATTGGTTAAACATGTATAAAAAGAGTTGGAAGTTTTTTTTTTTTTTTATAAATGTGCCTCCTGCTCTTCACATGTATGCAGCCTATGGGCTTGTTTCCACTAGAAGCGGAAGCCCGCGGTTGTGCACGGCGCAGATACATCCGCGCCCATTCTTTTCAATGGGCTATTCCCCTGTCCGCGGAATCGCGCGGACGGCCGCCTAAAAACTCGGTCGACCGAGTTTTTAGGTGGCGGTCCGCGTGATTCCGCGGCCGCCCAGCACTGACCGCGGCCATAGGGGTGAATGGCATGGCCGCCGCTAAAAACCGCATGAGATGCGGTTCCTAGCGGCGGCGGTTCTAAGCGGCGGCAACCGCGCCGCCGGCTTCCACACAAGTGGAAACTAAGCCTATGAGTCTGAGAATCATGGTTACCATTTGAATCGTAGGTGCAGCTACACCAACCTGTAATGCTGTGCCTGTGCACAGGCTCTTGCAGTTTACTTATCAGACTTTAGAAAAAAAGTTAATAAAATGAGACTTTAGTGATCTACACAGACAATTATTTCTAGGCTCTTATTGGAGTGAAGTCATTGTTCCATAGTACTGGAAAGATATACACAACATCTTGCCCATTAACCACCTGAGTGGTTAGCCCAAGTTATTTTGGGGTGAGTTTGTTTACAAACAATACACACCCCCCGAAATAACCTCAGGCATACGCACCCGGAGCCCACAGTGTCCCTCCATATCAGTGAACCAGCTGATCTTTTTGGGTCGGCCCCTCCAGCAACATCACTGGAGGGGGGTGGTGCCATTGACTTTAATGTTATGGGAGTGGCACCATTTTTTATTTTTTAAGCACATCCACGCCACCGTCGACATGAAGGGGGGACGAGTATTGCTGCAAAAAATGCCCCATGTACAGTACGCCCAGAAGGTTCACTGCTAGTACATCTAAGCAGGTGAGGATTGAGGCAGATTATATTGTAATCCACTATGGTGGCACGCCCCCCAAAAAATATATGCGCCACATACGTAACACCCAGGCGGTTAACAGCTATTTCATCTAAACATAAGATGGTTCAGATATGACCTCAGGCATCAGACAAGCTCTTGCCGATGGAAAATAATGAGTAGTGTCCATGAGATGCCAAAATTTTGATATTAGCATTCAAATTGTATGCAGACTGAGAGTGAGCCAATCAAGCACAGCAGCTTTTTTAATCTGCATAAAACTTTATATGTATATGCATTACAATGATGACATTTTGCCACCTCGTGGACCATTTGTAATAATGAGAGCGGAGCGGAATTCCATAACTCAATACCATATCTGTGTAAGTGGAATGATTAAATTCCTGAAGGCTCATTATTATGCAAATTAGCTATTTTGGGCTGCCTTCAGAGTCAGAAGCCCACCCCATCTACACTTTAACACATACTATATACAGCGAGAGGACTATACATTTCTGTTCCTTGTACTATATCCTTACAGAAACAATCTGGGCAGGTAGCCTTAGTCGGCTACCCTGTTTAACACCATATCATCACATAAATAGACAACAATAAGTAGAATCATGAAAACAAGTTCAGCATTGCACAACATAGTGGTCCTAAATCCTATACATTTGTTACCTCCTCACCACCACAGACCTAGATCGTGGTCTCAAAGGTAACAAGATATTATATAGCAGCATACAGAAAATTATGAGGATGTATCTGTCCACACCCATGTCCCTTGTCATCATGTCCCTTGTCATCACATCTTTGGTCCAAGCCTTAACTGAATGCCTGAGTAAATGATCATTTAATATATATATATATATATATATATATATATATATATATATATATATATTGTTCCTACCGATGTTAATGTGATTGCTTTCTAATCTATTCTAAATAGGGGGGGGGGGGGGCGTTTTGTACCAGTGGGATGGTTATAGAATTAAAGGTTTAGGTTAGATTTTATTGTATTTTAAATGCAAAATGATCCGTGTATCATAGAAGAAAAAAAAAGTGTCACAGACTTGTCTATTGCACTGGCTTCTCACATAGGAGCTGCTTTTCTTCCAGACACAACCTGCATCTTCTGTTCATCTGCACTGCCTGCCCGGTGTACTGTAGATTAGCCTGAATCTCTGTGTTTCCTAGTTGCTTCCTCTAGTTCCTCGAGTTTGGAATAGAGGCACTGCAGAAAACTGCTGAACCAGCATATAATGAATTATATATGTAACAGATTATTTCTTTCATGTATTTTGGAGTAAATTAACACCTTTAGCCTTACCTGGGGCATATTGAAAACCAACAGTCATTTGTAAGGTTTTAAAGGAACAAATGAGTAAATCTTCCCCAAAGAAGCTTTCAATATAATTCAACAGGTCCTCTTTAAGCCAAGTGCACCAGTCCTGTGCAGTTAATCTTTACCTTTAAACCATCTTGCTCCAAATGAATATGAACACTCTAAATTATACAATAATAATCATAATAGTAGGCACATTCCAGTCCATCCATGTCCATGTGTAGCTGCCATTCCACCGCACATATGCAGCAGCTGGAAAAGGCAAGAATGCTCCAAGGGAAGGAGCTGCGCGGAGCATGTATTCATCCCCTTTACTTCACTTTTGTTAAAGGTGGAGGGACCTTTTTTTTTTTTTTCCCAAAGTCACCTTACAGTCCATAGATGTACTACACTAGGCCATCAGGACAGAGAGCAGCTTATTCCTACATAGAATAACCGTTTATATTTTCAGAGATTGTCACAGTAATCTGAATTCCGCTTTCTTCCAATGAAAGAGTTCCTTGTCCATTGACTGTCACTATCAGTACATGGCGCTGTCAGTTGACAAGGTGTTGTACGGTGAAAGAAACAGTTTGCTGGAATCTGGTTTTCCCGTGCTGGCGGTCGGGAGGCAGAGGGTGCTGGCTGCTTTCTGGCGGTTTCTGAAGCCCCAGCTGAGGAAGGAGAGCTTCTTTGTTGCTTTTTGCGTTTTGGCGCCCTTGTCGTCGTCCATGTTGAGGCAGATCAAGGAGTATGTTTTCTGCATGCCGGCGGAGTATGTGGCGCTTTTGCTAAGCTGTGGAAATTAAGAAACACAGTCTTTATATACATTTTATTTCTAAGCTACAAAGAATTAAAGTCAAACAATTAGGTTCCCCACCTTTTTTCCTTTAGGGCCCCCTTGCCTGTGTTCAAGACAAGCCATGCACTCCAACTCCTACCCGCAATAAAAGAAGTGATGCCACAACGCTACCATCCAGGGATAAGATTCCCTCCCTCCTTACTTGCAATTGTTGGGATTTTACGATGTGCAGGGGCTTTGCAATTAACTTTCACAAAGAAATCTCTAGTAAAAATTTGTAAAACATCCACAAGATGGAGTTGCCGCGTATTTACATTTTACCAACCTGAGTCCACAGAGGCTTACAGAGAAAGAGTGGAGGGGAGCACAGAGCTGAGCTTGCAGCTTCTCTCTGTCAGAGGCTGCAGGACAGAGGGTGTCACCCCTATCTCTAATGGTGTGCCACCTTGCGATCTATGGGTTACCCCAGGTTAGGAACCACTGTATATAGGGTATGTGTATGGGCCTGCTCATAACAAGGTTTAGCAGTTGTGGCGCGGTGTAGATATAGAGACTCACCACGTAAATTACCATGCGCTGTGTTGTGGGCATGAGGTGTCTATTGAAAATGAATGTGAAATGACGTATACAATATGAGCCTGTATTTTTCAGGCACGTATTGAACACATCATGTCCATTAATCTAATGGGGCATGTTATTAGGGGGCAATTAATGCCCAAGCATGGGCAAAATGTGCCCATGACGCCCGATGCAAGACAAGTGTCACCAGTGGTTGGAACCGGAGAGACTTTATGGGTCCTGATAATGTGGAGCATTGTAACTTATTGTCAGTAAGATAGTTAGGATGCTCCTACGCGCTTTGGGCTTGTCTATATGTTTTTTCCAAGCGTTCCTCATTGGTGCAAGTCAGCTTGACACAGACAAAACAGGCTTGATGTTGCGTATTTAATTTAATAGGGCAAATTGCACCCACGGTTGTGGTCGGGGTAAAGGGCGCGTAACAGGACATGTCCATAAGGCCCCCCAAAATGCCTTAGATTTACATTGAGTTGAGTATGCCTACCAGGTACAATGAAAGATCTTTTACCTGGCTTTTTGCATAGCATATCACCAATTCAACCCTATTCCCAAAATCTCAGAAGCTATGTTGTTTAATGCAGCAACCATGAAGCAAGACGGTACAATATCCCCTGTACTGAGCCACTGACCAGTAACAAGCATCAGAGAAAAGTCCTAATCTGCATATTGATTCCAGGCCAGAAGCTCAATATAAGAAAAGTTAAGCCAAGATAACATGACAAGTTTGTTTAACAAGAAATATCCTCCACACCATGTATGCAAAGTGGTCTCCTAGAAACATTACACAAAGCAATAATCCTGATTGTTTCTATGTATCCGGGTTCAGATTGAATTCTATCTCTATTCATGATGTCTTTGTGGTGGAGGAGATGTAACAAGAGACTTCATACCATGCTGGCTGTCTGATCCTGAATGCTGATCAGTTTGATCTCCTTCCCTTCTTCCCCGATTCCTCTTAGCATGTCCATAACCTCATTTATTGAGGACCACTTGCAGTCCCGATCTTCCACTGCCACAATGTAATCGCCTTCCTTCACACCCGCTCCCTGCAACACAAACACAGATACTCAGACGTCTTTCATCACTTTTCTATTGCAGAGATTTCATTCTTCAAAGGTAATATTTATCCAATAGAGGACAATTGGAACTCCAGTATGGCTAAATTCTTTGCGTGTGGACAGGATTAATGTTGAGCTCGAATATTCTATTTTCAAATATTTAGCTCGAATATCGCTATTTCTCCATTTTGCAAATATTCGCAAATATATCATCGGATATCCGACGCGATCGTGTTTTTTTGCAATTGTATTGTGATTTTATAATCGCGATCCATTGCAATGAATGGGATCGCGATTATATAATCGCAATGCGATTTTTTAAAACGGAAATGACGGATATTCTCCCAGTCGAATATCCGAGCTCCATTGACTTGCATGCATTGCGCATATGTGATGGCAATTGCGATTTTCAGATCGCAATTCATGTCGTAAGTGCGGATATTCGAGATTACGAATATGGAATCGAATATTATGGCGGATATTCGCGAAATTACGCGAATTCGAATATTGCCTAGTCGCTCATCACTATACAGGATATATCATCTATAGAATACCATATTAACCACTGATCAGAGTAACGGTTGTCATTAGTGTACGAATGGGCCTGCAGAAAGTAATTCCCAAAACGTCTTTCCAGGACAGCACCCGATGAGATGGACTCTGCCTCCGGAGGGAGGAAACACCAAGAATCTTAAGTTTTAAAAGGCAATCTCTCCCTTGCCCAGATCAGTCTGTGGTGTTTCCTCTGGAGAGGAACATCAGGAATCTGGCGGTGTCCATCTCCTGGATGCTGCCCGTCCTGCAGGGGAAATTTTTGTTTAGGGTCCCTGCTCACCTGGAGTTGCCTTGGGTGCAGGTGTTGTTGGCAACCCCCTCTTTGGTTCCACGCTTGGGGAAAGTCTGACAAGTCTGTTTGACAAAGTAGGTATAAACATTCCCTGTATATCTGAGGGAGATGTCTATAGGGGATGCAAAGTACATTTTTGGATGAGCCCTTGTCTAAACGATAATACAACAGCACTTACTGCGGCTGGACTGAGGGGATCAAGCGACGTAATCTGAACTGGACAGTCGCCTTTCAGCACGAAGCCCAAATCTCCATCTTCAAGCATCAAACGGACTTTCCTTGGGGCGGTCCACCTCTGCTTTGCAGAAAATACAGACAGAGGACCCTAAACGTGGCACAAAAAGCAGAGCGGTTATGGACTGGCTAGATCATTACTGGTATAATAAAACATTTCCAATAATGAAAATATACAGGTATTGTGTCTACGTACCAATCGCTGAAAGATATCAATGACTTTCACTCTGGAGACGGGGGGTGTGATGACGTCTGCTTTGTATTCAGATTTACCTGTAGACAAATAGTTGTAGGTCACATGATCATGCATTAAGTGCAATAAGAGGAAAACCTGAAAGGCATTCTCCCCATGTATTCCAAATCTTTGCCATAAGTTATATGAAGATCAATGGGGGTGTGTGACAACCGTCTGTTTATCTGCAATATCTGGGATATCATATTTCTTAAAGAAGTCCCCTAAACCTCCTTGCTTCAAGCGTAGCTCAGCTACACACAGGGTTACTTACCAGTCCGGGGGGAACCCACGGCATCCCTCCATGTCTTTACCAACAACTATGTAGTGCCGGGTCCTCTCTGATTGAATACAGGTAGACTTGATGGTTTAGAAAGTTTCTCATATTAAGCTAGCCACACACGGCTCGATGTAGGAGATTAGAAGAACATCGGGCTCTGTGTGCACTCACGGCTCCCGATGTTCCTCTAATCTGTTTCTCCATCCAAGACATCCACGGTTCCTTCGAGTAGGATCAATGGATTCTGCTCAAAGGAACTCGACCAAACAGGTTTCCAACATATTGGAAAACCTTGGTCAAAATGCATTACTTAGAATAGGGATAGCACTGTCCCCATCCAATGTAATGGGCAGGCTCACAGCTGAGCCGCACACACAAGCTGTGTGTTTAGCTAGCTAGTCTCTGTGTGTGAAGGGGGTGTGGCCAACACAGACCCAGCTCTGCCAGAAGAGAAGGGGGGGGGGGGCTGGCTGCAGGCGGGCTGCTTTCCTTAGCCGGAGAAGCTGGCTGTGGAGAGGAGAGACCCGGGAAACCGGGTCCACATCGTACGGTAATTTATGTGCCCATGTGGTGCACATTGATTAACGTACAATTGACCCGCGATCAATCACATAATTGATTGCCGGTCGATTGCAAAGGAATCTACCCATGTGTGGCCAGCTTTACATGGTTTTGGTAAAACAAAAGGAGATCTAAAGGAAATCTGACAGAAAAATCTAAAGGTGTATGGGGAACCTAATCAATACTGAATTTATACTTGTTAATCCATTAAAGTTTTATAATCATGTGATTGTTGTATATGTGTAAATTATCTGTATAGTTGGGGACTTGTCATTATGGTCTTCGTACAAAGCACAACCATGATTGTAATTGTAAAGTAAAGAATCGTTTTACAGAAAAAAACTTGAAGTAGCAGCTTCAGAGATCTAGCTACTCTCAGCCTGAGACTAGCTACCTCGTGTGTATAAGGTCATTTATTTAACCATTTATGATTTAGAATGAGGATGTAGGTGCCGTTATGCCTTGAAATTGATTAACCCAACTCACTTTATTATGTTATTGTCTGTACTTACCGATAATTTCAGGAGCCACCAGTAAACTTAAGAAGTCGTCCTGCTTCTGGTGCTGGGTGAATTTCAGTAGCGCCCTCTTGTGGAAGGCTGCCAGAATCTCCTGGAGGATGTCAATCTGCTTGAGCTGGCTGCAGAGGCTGGAGAGTCGCAGGGCCTCTTCGTGACACACGAGAGCTTTGGACAAATGCGCCTTTCCTAGACAGAGCAGAAGAACAGTGACAACAATGAAACACCACAATGACTTGAATGTACACAGTGCACGGGGGGGGGGGGGGGGGGGGGGGGGGGGGGGGGGTGTTGTTGTCTAGCATTCCAGTAAACAACTTTTTTTCTAATGAACCATACGTGATGCCTGTCGCTCTGTCATGTCATTTTAGCCAAGACATTTGCAGCCATATCTCCATTGTTGCAGAACACAGAGGAATGTCAGCTATGTCCTGTGTATAGGGTGTGCCTAGGGCGACATGAAAACTGAATGACATGGAGCAGTGGGGCTGCCATGCCAAGTTAAGAGAACAATGACAGAATGAGAATATCTGGCCAATGAATAGACCCCCACACTTAGTTCCATCCTGAGATTTACACAGCACAGTGTGTGGCAGGAGGGGAGTCCTCACTTAGTTCAATCCTGAGATTTACACAGCACACAGTGTGTGGCAGGAGGGTAGTCCTCACTAAATTCAATCCTGAGATTTACACAGCACACAGTGTGTGGAAGGAGGGGAGTCCTCCTTTTCCTCCAATGATGTTCAATAACACTTAGGCTATGTTCCCACTTATGCGATCATCTGCGGCGCAGACACGATCTTAATTGGGCACGATTGATCAGGCCATTTTTACACGCACCCTTGATCGCGGCCATAGAGAATGAATAATGGCGCCCATTCATTCTTCTGCTATGAATGTGCTATAAATATGCTCATTTTTAATACACGAGCAGAGAAGCCGGTTGACTGTATCCTTGTGCTGCTCATCTCTGTCCAGCTCTAAGCTCTGCTGCATATAATGCAAGATGCTTGCACCAAATTAGATACCAGTATTAACTCTGCTTGCATCGTTCTTCAGGATGGGAGAGAGTACAAAAATATGGATGCTATATGACAGAAGATTCTCTAGAAATATAATGCGCTTATGATAACAGCCCAGGATCAGCGTAATTGGCATTGATGCCAAAAGATCAATGGGCAGCAGAGGAACTGAGTGACAAGGTCATCCAAGTGTCCTCTTCTCCTTTCAGGAGCTTCTCAGTCCCAAAAATCATGTAAGGGCTTGTTTCCATTGTAGCATTCCCGTGCGGTTGCAGCCGCGCGGCCGCCGCACGGCCGCCCACGCACACAACCGAATCCATTGGAAACTTCAATATAGTTTCCACTGGTGCGGTTGTGGGAGTTCGGGTGCGGATGCGGTTTAGGGCGCGTTTTTGAATGCTAGCTGCAGCGTTTTGAAACGCATCCGCGCCCCAACTGCATCCACATCTGCAATACAAAAAAAAATTGCGCCGTGGAAACGCGCGAAAACTTTAGCAATGCGTTCAGCCGTGCGGCTGCAACCACACGGGAACGCTTCAATCGAAACAAAGCCTAAGAATGGCAAAACGAATGGCGCATGGGTTGTCAACTACTTAAAAGGTCATGTAACAATCATAAGCTCTGGGATTACCTAGCTGCGTTCTCTGCTGTTTATCTTTCAGTATGGTCATAGCGGTAAGTCCTTCTGGTATGTGGTCGTACAGCTGAGACAATGCCTTCTCCTGTTTGTCTTCATCATCGCGTGGACCCACTGTACATAAATAATATTAGGTTACAGATTTCATAAATGTCCTAGTTATACGTCTTTTTTTCCACAGCTATACACATTAGACCCCACCCCTGAGGAGCTTATAGTCACACAGATGCTGCATCGCACAGCATTTTTTTGTATGCAAAACATTTTTTTGTATGGACACTTACAACACACAAAGAATATAATTAAGAATATATATATATATATATACATACATACATACATACATACACTTCATCCAAATGATACTCACACTGATGATCCAGAAGCACAATAGCCACAAAATAATGGGCCAATGCTTTATAATGTTCAGCCTTCACTTGCACCATGACGGACCAGGAGTAGGGCATGTTCTCTTTGATAGGAGCTTGGTTCATGGCGTTGTACACTTGTAAATGCACCTCACTGACCTGCAGGCAAAGTAAGAAATAAAATGGCATTACTATAACATAGGTGGATCACAAGAAAAATGCAACACTCTTCGTTAATGTATTTTCTTAAAGGAACAGGCAACATATAGAACAAGCTTGAACCCTTCTGAAGGTTCATGAACAGTTTTTTGAAATGACTATAAGGCTGTGGGAAGAGCTAATTGGATGGATGAATGTTGCAAACTGACATTTATAAGTCTCTCTCAATCTATGATGCTAGCTAACAGGGACTGATGAAGAGCAAAGTATATTCTAGAAGATAATCATCTGATTAATCTGATCAGCATTTGTAATTTATTGGTTCAGATTTAACATGCACAAAATGCAGAAATACAACAAGAAAGAGGGGATGGGAAAACTACATTGGCATGAGGCATGGGTTGTAAACTATTTTAAATTGCAGAATGCATAAATGATCAGTCAATCAGAGAAGTACAATCGATCAGCAGAACTTATCCTAGGACAACCTAAACTCCCATATAAATGATAGAATTGCCATATTTGTTGAACTATAAGACTAAGTTGTGGAAAGAAAATTTGAAAACATAAATAAAAAAATCAGAGACAACCCCATTCACATATCAAATGTATATACAGAATGTTCCAGCAAAGTAGGCAGGACTGGACCATGCAGTATTCACTCTATATTTCTATAAAGGCCAGTGCCAGGAGGGAGTTCTTCGTTCCAGCAGAGTGCCAGGGCTGAAACTTTAGCAAGTGTCTATACCCTAGCAGTACCCATTCTCTGAACACACTGACCGACTTATGGAGAGTCACATTTTACAATCTGGCACTAACAACTTACCCATCAGCAGCTATTAACATATGGGAGGAGAGATGTCTGTGTCACAAAACGTATTTATTGCTATGAAGATTGTTAATATAAATACACAACTCATGTTATCCAATTGTAAAATGTGTCTCTCGATAGGTTGGTCAGTGTGTTCAAAGAATGGGTACTGCTAGTGCTAATGCAGCTAATATCTCCCTCTCAGCAGTGGCTTTTTTGGCTTGGCTGAAAGAGAAGAGAAGAGAACTAAATGCATTCTCCTGTAATGCAGAGCTGTTGCTCCCAGGATGATTGGGACAAAAACTTTTTTTACACATTCCGACCATAAGATACAGGGACATTTCCCCATTGATTTTAATGGTAAAAAGGTGGAAAAGTGCTTTTTAGTCAGAAATAAACAGTACAGGCAGTGGGAAATGGTCCATTTTGCACCATATTGAGTTAACATTGTACCAAACATGGCTCCAGTAAATGCAGGAAATAATTAACCAATATGGTTAACTACTGGTACGTGCACACTGCACATCTACAACAGTTGGGTGTTGGGTCCTGGGAAATGTCAAAGCATTTTTCCATGGGTATTATTATAGGTCCACAAAATCTGGATTTCTAACAAACACTTGAGGAAAAGTCTATGAAAATGGAACCTGCTGCTACAAACTAAATTTTTTGGCTTTAAGGAGTTTTAGATACGATCAGACTATACAACGTATACAGCATATTATTCAGATAATTACCTTCGCTGCCTCCTGCGCCACCTTAGCTAATGTGCAAAATTCATTCTGGACTCCAGACAGGATCAGCTGCTCAAAGTGGCACTCGGAAGATTCTGCCAACAGCATTTTGATGAGGGCACTTAACATGGCTGGGCTCATGTCATAGCTGGGGGTGTGTGTGAAAGTTTCCTTCAGGTAGCTGAGAACTCCTGCAAGAGGTAAGTGGAGATTGTAGTGAACATGTGACACAATGTAACCCTATAATCTTTAATGACTATATTGTTTGGATTTACTCATCAAATTATGAGTTATCATAAAACCCAATGAAAACAAGGCACTCCCTATGAAGCAAATAATATATCTGGAAGAGCTCCCCCTAGTGGTCAATGTGCAGATCTTCTTAAATACAACAGTAAACCACGAAAAAGTCCAAGATTCGAACAACAAAGAAATTCAACAACAAGCTGAATACATTGATAGAAATGCATTGCTGTACATTCATCCCTGTCGATGTATAGTTATGCTACAGAGCACATCCCTGTGTAATAAAGGGGAGCTGACCTTTTTTTGTTTACAGAGACTAAACAGTGAAAAATAATCAAAACAGTGATGAGCTTTTCTGTCACCTCCTGCTGGCACACTCCATGCAATGCACAGCCCACCTGATTGGCTCTTTGTGCTGCTTCTCTTTCCACCTCTCTAAGCTCGAAGTCCGCTTTGAAGTCATATAAGATGTTAGTCTGGTATCTGCCATCTTGAGAAGATTATTGACCATTGGCCTGAACCATTCATAGGCTTTGTGGGTGTGTATTGATTTTTTTAATTAATTAATTAAATATAATTTAATGCACTAGGTTGTGCGCCGCTGTTTTTTTCTCCAGTTGTCAATGAAAAATGACTCTCAGCCCGATAACTGCCACGCAGGGGGTTCCGGGTGGACAATATAAACATAGAGTTCAGGTGTTTATACTAGTAGTATTTGAAGTGATTTTTTCCAATGAATGCATATCTGGATGGAAGGGTGTGATGTTTGCTTGGAGTTTTGCTGTAGAGTCAACATACTTTATAGGGCTTTGCCTGTTGACAACCCAGGCACTTTTCACCATAGGAACCAAGCAGCCGTACATTCTCCGACCTCTCCATTATCAGCGAGTCTGCCACAAGCGCACGTAGCTCAGTTGCCACAAGTACACAGTGTAAACACCAGACAGCTCCTGAAATATTTACTGCAACCGGTCCGGCAAGTCTCAGAGCTCAGCCAGGGGCACAAGAAGTACAGGACAGGCGCTGTGCTTCCTTTCCATCACCACATCGTCAATTACGGATTACCAGATATTTATTTAGTGTCACTTTCACCAACCAAAGTAGACGTGAACCCTAAGGCCTTAGCACTATCTGTTAAAACCCCTGCGTTGAACGCAAGGGTTGTAACAGAGTGCACGAGCCGCACATTGACGGCAATGGGGCTTTGACAGGGCTGTCTCCACAACCCGTCAGAGCCCCAGATGCGCTGGGCCGAGCCGCCGTTATGTTCAGATCCCAGCAGTGGTGACATTTATTTTTCGAACACTTTTTTTTCTAATTGCCGTTTTTATGTTTAATGAAACTATATTTTTCAACCGTGTTATTCGCCCTTTGTTACATCTCAGTGCTGCTAGCCTCCAGGAACATACATGAGTTTAAAGACAACATCCACCCCTCCAATGGCTTCGTTGCATTTCTTAGGATGGGTATCCTGATGGTGAATACAGTGCACCATGGCTAAGTAATCTGGGTTGACACTTGTCAACGCAAGTAGATCACTGGGCCCTGTCTTTATTTTTTTTTTTCTGGTCTTAATGTACAGAATTGTATTGTGCCATACATGTCCAAGTGTTATGCAGGGTAAGCAGTATATAATTTGAATATAAAGTACACCCAGTATATATATCAATAAACCTTGACATAGTTGGGGAGGTTAAGGGCTGATGTTAAGAGCATCTGGCCTTCACCCCTCAACTCAATTTTCTATCAATAAACATATGTTCATCATTTTTATTATTGACTTTTAAAACTTAAACCAAAAAAGAACTGCATGTTCTCAAATATAAGCTGAATTTTTCAGTACCTGAAATATGTTAAAACTATTTAATTTGGCTTATAGTTGAGTAAAGACAAGCTGATTTGTGAGTAAATTGCAAAGCTCCTGAACATAGTATCATCACTAAGTGTTGTGAAAAAAACATATTGCTCTAGCATATGTAGATCTAGCATATAGTAGGTTAAAAGTCAAGTTAAAATTTTTGAAGTTGACTAAACTTAATTTATGTAAAATCTCCATAAGCTAGAGCAATACTATATTTTTCTTTACAATGTTCGCATAACCCTTCTCTACGTCTTCAGCAAACGTGGTGATGATATCATGTTCAGGGGCTTTGCAATAAGCTTACAATTTGCCTAGTTGAAATAATAACATCTGCTGCGTGTTTCTGAGCCTTAGCTGCTGCATTTCCCACCCTAGGCTTATGCTTGAGACGTTAAGTTTTTTCTAAATTTTTCTGTAAAATTAGGTACCTCAGCTTATTTTCGGGTCGGCTTATACACGAATATATACAGCCAACAACAGTGTGATCTAATATAATACATTCTGTAATTAAACATTGGATCAGGAGATTTTGTTTGTTTTAAAACAAATATTTGGTCAGGCACTCATTATTCTGTAAAGAGCAGAAATATTGTCACCCAAGGACAGGACTACAGAACACCTACCCCTCTTCTCCACAACATAATACAGAGGACGATAGCTATGAATAAAGCAGGGTACAGACGTCCAGATATGGGCCGGATCGATGGACCGTGCCATCTATCTGGCCCATATAATATGCGGCTATCGCTGTTTTCGAGCGGGACAAATCAATCAGGCTTGAAAACAGCCATATCGGACATGACCGTTAATACGGCCGATGTCCGTTGCTTTTCCTAGAGACCGTGGGTCTCTAGTCAAAGCATCGGCTGAGCTGGGGAGAAAGCAGAGCTGCCTCCCCGTCTCCGCCGATATCTGAATATCGAGCCGTCTGTACCCTGCTTAAGGGACAAGTCTATGCTTACACTAAAGGGAATGGCAGCTCAGGTCTACTAAAGCCAAGAAGTGTCAGAAGGAGGAGGAGAACAGCAGGTACAAAGGTAACCAAGCTGAATCATTAACCAGCTCCCACAATACACACAACACACCGCAGCTGATAAGCTTCATTGTCTGAATTCTTAGAAATCTCTTTAATGATTTGGTTTGTCCTTTTTATGGCTGGCGTATGCTTTAAACTGACCCCATAGGAAGAAAGATCACACAAATATTATCGATGATCGGGATTTGACTGGTGCCTCCTCTTCCATTCTTGTTCTGAAGTTGAACATTAATCATTAACTACAATCCTCACTCAACCTGGACACCCCAAGCACAGCCATGAAGGTAAATGACCAGCAGTAATCCAGGGACACTGACCTTCACAGAGGTCCTACAACAAGATAAGCCCCAGGTGCCCAACCTGTGGCCCTCTGGGTGTTCTTCGGCAGCCCTCCTCAGTCCTCCACTTGTGGCCCCTGAAACTTGTTAGGGTCCCCATACACCTTTAGATTTATCTGACAGATTTCCTTTAGATCTCCTTTTGTTTTACCAAAACCATGTAATATGAGGGACTTTCTAAACAATCAAGTCTACCTGTGTTCAATCGCAGAGGACCCGGCACTACATAGTTGTTGTTGGTAGATCTAAAGGATATCTGACAGAGAGATCTAAAAGGTGTATGGGCAGCTTTAGAGGAGGGGTGGTAAGGGACGTGCTCCCACTATTTAACCAACACATGGGGGGGATGATTGTATAGTATATATTGTGGCACATAACCCTTAAAATAGGGGCAAATGCTTTGATAATATCTATGAAGCACATAACCTTTAATTATATATACTTAATATATAATTAACCTGCTCAATATCATATATTATATATATTATAAATGCTTATACAAGTCAGTATACATTGAAAGTGTTATGTGCGGCCCTTTAGTGATGCTGAGGGCCGCACTTGTGGCCCTCCAT
>CM070041.1:3805792-3817371 GCA_036250615.1 Ptychadena robeensis
GAGCTTCTAACCCTTCCAATTCACATGTATTCTATCAGGGGAGGACCCGGGCACTACATAGCAGTGATATATACCTCCAATCACTAGTGTGTTCTATCAGGAGGACCGGCACTACATAGCAGTGATATATACCTTCCAATCACTATGTATCTATCAGGGAGGGACCCGGCAATACATAGCAGTGATATATACCTCCAATCACTATGTTATTCTATCAGGGAGGACCCGGCACTACATAACCAGTGATATATACCTCTCAAAAAACTATGTATTCTATCAAGGAGGACCCAGGAACTACATAGCAGTGATATATAACCTTCCAATCACTATGTATTCTATCAGGAGGGGACCCGGCACTACATAGCAGTGATATACACTTCCAATCACTATGTATTCTATCAGGGAGGACCCGGCACTACATAGCGTGATATATACCTTCCAACACTATGTATTCTATAGGGAGGACCCGGCATTACATAGCAGTGATATATACCTTCCAATCACTATGTATTCTATCAGGAGGACCCGGCCACTACATACCAGTGATATATACCCGTCCAAATAACTATGTCAGGGAGGACCCGGCACTACATAGTTGTTGGTAGACCTAAAGGAAATTGTATGGAGTGATTGTTGAAAGGTGTATGGTGGGCTTTAAAGACAACCTGATCATACCTGTCGAAGGTCCATCAGGTCGGCTAATTCATTTTCATAATCGGCACCATCTTCACTGTAGTGCTCCAGGATAAAGTCCTGCAAATGATGGAGGAGACTTTTGAATACATTAAATTACAACAAAAAAGACAAATTGTTAAATGTATTTAGTTTAATTTTTTTGATATATTTATTTCTTTATATTTATATATTACCTGTAGAGCCGTGTTGAAGTGTATATCCAGCCATTACCCAAAAAACCTACTACTCCCATATAGGTTCTATCCCAGTACAGCATTTAATTTACCTTGTTACCGTAGGGCAGTGGTTCCCAAACTTTCTTTGCAGGGCCCCCTTTGTCTATTTAGGAACATTATTGAGCCCCCCTTCCCATTCAAATACAGGTTCAGAATGAAGGGCAGTGCCCCCCTAAAATATCTTTGTGCCCCCCCCCCCCAGTTTGGGAACAACTGCCATAGGGAATTATACATGGGCTTACCGCTTACAAGGTTAGTAGACCAAATTATTGTGCCAGCAGCCAGTTAATACTCATCCACATCCCAATCATAGCACCCACTCATCCACCCATTTTTAAGCGGGTTACAGATGTGAAGATATGGGCCAGATCGATGGCCGCCGTACGTGCTCACGGCCATCTATCTGGCCATATAATATGCGTCAATTTCTGTTTTCGAGCTGGATCAATCAATCCCGCTTGAAAACAGCCACATCGGACATGACGTTAAATATGGCCAATGTCCGTTGCTTTGCCTAGAGACCACGGGTCTCCAGGCAAAGCATCGGCTGAGCTGGGGAGAGAGCAGAGCCGTCTTCCCGGCTCTGCCAATATCTGACAGCAGTGTGAGGATGTCATGAACATCAGACGGCTTAAATATCGAGCCGTCTGTACCCTGCTTTAGTCTCTGACTACTTCATATTCAGTTCAAAACTTTTTTTTTCTGGGCTTCCACTCCTTTGGAGCTCCAAAAACAGCTACTTCTCTAAGCTTTGTTTATGTTACTGTGAAATACACAATATCCCGTAGATCCTGAATAAATCCCCCATCTCCCACTTTGATTGTATAGGGATCTTGCTGTAATTTGTAGGGATGATTCCTGTTATCCACCATTTCCCACAAAGCCGGGTTAATCCTTAACAAACGTTTCCTCAAAGTCTTTGTGTTCCGTCAGGGACAGCCCAGAACGTTCTGCCGATAATTACCCTCTCCGGCATTCTCAGCATTTATTGTGTTTGTCACCTTTTGTTTCAGTATCTATGACCTCTTATCTTAAACAAACCCGGGAATTCCAATGTGTTCCTTCCATGGAGCGCCAGGTTAAAGAGAAAGATGGAATGTAATGAGATGAGATACAGGAGAGGTTAAGCTAGCCACACATGGTTCAATTGACATCAAATCGATCATCAATTCGATCGAAGTTTTCGCTCATTGAAACGTATGTCGATTGTAATTGAATCGAAAGTACCACCACATTGAGTATGCAATCAAAGCCCGACTCGATGAATTATTAATCGTTTTTAAGTAGAGTAGTCAAAAAAGCGATTGTCACAGAGTGATCAAAAAGTGACCATATAATCGTGGCAAAAGGACACTGGGGGGGGGGGGGGGGGGGCACACATTACATTAGGAGATGAATTCACAGAGATCGCCATTTGCATGCTTGTGTGTCAGTCGCCATTACAATGCATGCTTGTGTTTCAGTCGCAATTACAATGCATGCTTGTGTGTCAGTGAACAGACACACAAGCCATTACAATGCATGCTTGCATGGTTTAAATGGATGTTATTGCATTTCCCTCCTCCCAAGAGTTCACACTATGCTCATTGATGAATCGAATCTCAATTGGACGGGGTCAAAAACAAAAGTACAAAAAATGAGACACAATGTGGGGCAATCAATCAAATTTTTCCAACGGTCCATCAAATTTCGATCGAGCAAAAATGACATAAAACAATTCAACGACCGGACCATGTGGACATGCTTCAATTTTCAATCGACCGACTAAAAAAATCGATCGAATTACATTGATTGTACAGTCAATTGAACCATGTGTGGCTAGCTTTTATACCGCCAAAGATGTATCTCTGTCTACTTGTTCGTGCTCTAAAGCTAGCACACACGGCTCGATGAAGTGACAGATTCGAGGAACATCGGGTGTGGAGTGCGCGCTCACGGCTCCCGATTATCCTCGCATCTGTCACCTCTCATCTGAGCCATCCACTGTCCCTTCGAGAAAATCAATGGATTCTACTCGAAAAAACGTCGACCAACAGGTTTTCCAACATGTTGGAAGACCTTGGTCGAAATCCATTGTCCATTGAACAAGGATAGCAGGGTGCTATGGATGACAGCGGTTTGGACAGCGGAGGACAGCAGCACAGGATTTGACGCCTGTGTTCAGTTCAGTTTAGCCGCTCTGTGTGAGGGGGGGTCGGGGCCAGCGCGAGCGAGAGGAGAGCAGGAGAAGAGAAGGGGGGGGTGGCTGGGTGAGTGTGGCTGTGTGTGCCTGCGGGTCTCACAGCGCTGCAGAAGAAGCTGAAGTGACTGTGCTGGGGGACCGGTCTGTCGCCATCGTCCAGTAATTGATGTGCCATGTGGTGCACATTGATTACTGTACGATCGACCGGCGATCAATTACAGCGTGGTGACGTTTACATCTAATTGATCGCCGGTCGATTGCATGGGAATCTACCCGTGTGTGGCCAGCTTAACAGGGGAGCGGTTCAGAAAAACGTAAGGTGCCCATACATGCATAGATATGGGCTAGTTCAATAGCCTCTGTGAGCACTGTGCACGCTTGCAGCCATCTATCTGGCGCATATCTAATGTGGCCATCCCTGTTCAATCTATCACGCTCGAAAAGAGGTTTATCAGACATGACCGTAAATCACTGTCGATGTACATTGCTTTGGATGGGGACAGTGCTGCTCCTCCAGCTCCTTCAATTTCGTGGCTCAGCACAATTACCCCACTGAGCTTGAAGGCTGATCTATCTCACGGGTATAGCAGCCTTCACACCACCAAATTCACCAATACTTAAGGCTGCCATACACATCCCGAGTAGGTCAGACAGACCTACTCCGGTCTGCACCGGAATGCAAACGTGATGACGTCATCACGTTTGCACCCCGGTGGATTATGGGGCCCCTTCAGTCGGCCGGCACCCTTTGTGTGCCGGCATTAGCTTCAATGAAGACGCCGGTCTTCATTTAAGCTAATGCCATCGGCTTCCATCGGCCAGAGATTATCGGACATGTCCGTTCTCTGGCCGGCCGAGCTGTGTGGCGACAGGGAGCTGTGGGCACATGCCGATTAGCGGCCGTTTTTTTCGCTGACCGACGGCGCGAGCACGCACGCCCGTCGGTCAGGTGAAAAATCGGCCGCTTATTGGCATGTGTATGGCAGGCATTACAGGTCTTAACGTCTCCCCTATCTTGACTAGACAGTGAAAAGAGAGGTAGCAACCTGTCTCTGTGATATGATTGGTAGCTTGAGCTACTGAACACCCTATAGCTGGCCACCCACATTAAAGTTTTATTGTACAATCACCTCTATACTGGGAAAAATAACTTTTTCCTGAGGATTAGAAGTAACATTTATTTATCTTGTGACTTTTCAGAGGGCTTATGTGATGTCAGCCCATCCAAGATCCTTTCAGAGAAGGTGTACACCTTCCTGCGGCTGTCACTCCCCCCAGTATCCAATGGGCTGCCAGGACAAAACTGTATAGGGGAGAGGTGGGAAGGGTATCACATGATCACCCAAAAAATACTATCAATGTAGTCAACCCCCAGCGAAGAATTAGAAAGGGGGATAATGCAGAACCACAACTGGCAGACAACTGTGCCGCCACCATATAACAGGAAGTGCATGAACAAGAACCACAATGGCAGGACCCTCAAGCCCTACAGATTTAAACCAATGAAATAATCTTGGAAATGACACAACCACGTGAAAACTTCTATTGGAATTCGGTGATTGGGTTTGCATCTACTTCAATCACTAGTCCCAGGGTGACTTGTCTGTACTTGTATCATCGATTCATTACCATAACTGTAACTTTCGGTTTAGAATTCCTGTCTAATCACTAATCGGTCATTCCGGGTGCTGACGGCGCTGGGTGGGGTGTACAGGGGAGGGCTCCGCACAGGGAATTTCGTCTAAGACGTCTGTGCTCCGGGAAGTAACGGCATGACTCACATCCAGAAACTACATCACATCTTATAATGAGTCCGACCGGCTCAATGGGCAGGCCGACCTCGTCCCTTCTAAATTTAGATCCCTCTCAGCCGTCTAAAATTAGATCCTGTTCTTGTGTAATGGGATGTTTCATTTGTTGTTTCTGCTGGTGTGATCGATACACCTAGCAGCCCTACAATATGTTCTACATGTGGCGTGATATCAAATGTCTAATATAAAACGTTCTACACGTCTTCTATATTTTCAGCAGCTTTAAAGCTTTTCATTCAATATATTGCTCAGTAGCCCTTAAAGATTTAATTCCACTTAAGGTGGGTTTACACCTGTAGATTTCATCCAATCAATGAAGAACAAACGATTTTTTGGTTGATTGAACAAAAATCTATAATGGCCAATTTGTTCAATTGATAAATTGTGTTCCATAGTGATGGCCGAACTGCCCACAAGGTGGACAGTTCGGCGGCAAACATGGATGTTCGCCCTACTTCTCGCCGGCGAGCAGTATGGGTGTTCGACCCGCCCCGTTCACCGGCGAGAAGAAGATCTCTATTCTTCCTCCAGCGGGATCAGAACCTGCGAGATTGTGCCAGGAGGAGACTAGAAGACCGCGCATGAAGCCGGCCCGAGAACAGGAAATGACGTCAGTGACGTCACATCCGGCTCCCTTAACCAGGAACTATGCGTTCCAGGTACCGGATGTTATGCCAGTGACGTCACATCCGGTTTTTGCTATTCAAATTCCACGCCTGGAGGTGGCGGCTTCTTTAAAAGTCCAATCCGCCCGTTCGCGGACAGACCTGGCCGATGTTCGGCCATCATTAGTGTTTGACCTCGAACAAAAAATCGTTCAAATGTCATCGAACATGTTGGTAAATTTTTTGTCGTTGTAATTTCAAATGTATTTTCATTCGATATCGGGATGGACGAACAAAAAAATTGAATGTTACATTCGATAAATGGACGAACGACGTTCAACAGCGACATCGAACAAAAAATCTAATCGGCAGTTGATTGAAGAAAACATCTACACGTGTAAACCCACCTTTAGTGTCCACCTAATGCCTTAGCAAAATATCACCTTATAAGTGTAACAATGACATCATCAATCTGCATAGAAATAAGCCATGAGAGGGGCCCACTAGCCCCACCCACTACAGGCTTCCTGGATAGAACTACAGGAGGGGGCGGAGACAAGACCGGTCTGTATGACAGGAAGCTCCCGTACACATGGAAAGGGTCACAATAAATTACTGCACAGCCTCCAGATTAAAGATGCTCATGCCTCTTGTACTTCAACAACACTAGCCCAATCCAAAAATGTTATATCCTAATATTTTTTGTTTTCAATTTGACAGAGGGGCAGGACCAAAAGACTGTAAAGACAGGGCGTGGATGTCCCAAGTCCTCACATAACCAGTTATGGCTCTCTTCCAGTCATTCACAGCAAAGATAAGGTCCAACTCTGGGCAGTATCTCTGTTCAATGCATGGAACAAGCGGAGGAGAACCAAAATGTCACCAGGCTGGATAAACAACTAAATGGGCCAGATATGGTCCGCAGATCTTAAACCGGGAACACACGACTCGATATACAAGATGTTCGAGGAACTCTAGCTCCGACGATGCTTTGCATGGAGACCCGCAGTCCCCATACAAAGCAATGGACATTGACCGTGATTTACAGTCATCTCCAATATCCCAGTTTTTGAGCGGGATTGATTAGATATGGGCCAGATAGATGGCTGTGAGTGGCCATCGATCTGACCCATATCTATACGTGTGTTCCCTGCTTTAATTTTTCACATCTGATTTAATGCCTGTACAGGTCAGGTTTCATTTAATGTGGGCCATCGGGGAGATTTCTATTTACTTCCCGATCTGTAGACACAAACAGGAATGCTCTTCTAAATAAAGGAACTCCAAAAATGATTACTGTATAACAAGGGTAGGAATAATATTGTGCGTTAAGGGTTCACTCACACTAGCTGGAGAGAGAAGAGAGTCTGGAGAGACATTTCCTAATACAATTTAATATGCAAGGGAGATCTACAGGTGAAAAAAAAATTCCTTTCCACAAAAATATGGGTTTTGGTCCAGTAAAAAAAAAAAGATATCGGATATCACCCATGACAACGTCAGATCTCAGTAACTAGTTGTATCTTGCAGAATATTTAATATACAGCCCAAAGTAACCCCTGCCCCAAAAAATTTGAAATATTTTCTGTTACCTTCAATGGCATGGTGAAATCAACGTCTTTTGTCTCTTTGAGGCCCAGAGGGATGAGCGGAATGCTGGAGGTTTGCCTGCAAAACACAACATACTTGAGTTAGGGTAATGCGTAACCAACGGCAACCATGATCCGTGATGGTATATGGCATGCAGTGTGTACGGTACAATGGATGGGGGGGGGGTGAATTTGTGTGCCATGTAACCTGCACCAACTGAGATGCTAATGGAGCTATGTCCTTCCTCCTATACAAGCCTCTGGAGCTTAAAGTGTTACAGACTAATGTCACTGGCCAATTAAAAGGGCCCCGAAATTTAGCACTTCTTATCTGGTCGCCTTTGGTTTGTTAAGTCCCCTTAGGTCTTGGAGAACTACAAAACCCCTCCCCTCTATTTGACATGAAACAATTGAGTGTGCTGGTAAAGATTATCTCTTGTCCCCCCAGCCTAAAGCTAGGTCTCCACAGCGCCATCAGGCCTGCCAATCCGCCGGCCAGAGGTTGATGTATTTCTCCACGTTGACCTTCCGGCCGGCGGATCATGAGAACAGCTGGTGCAGTAGGCAGGTAATGTGGGTCCGTAAGCATCCCCGCCAAGGAATGCGCTTAGTGCAGGGGGTGCTGATGGTCCCAGCAGTGCAGTGGAAACATAGCCATTCTTGGACTGGAAGCTCTATCCTTATTTTGTTTATTTTCTATCTCATCCCTGGGCTTGGGGTAAGTAGACCCCGGAGCCCCCCGCACACAGGCAGTGCGAAGGATGTTATCTTAATATCTAATGAGGATATTCCAAGGGTGAGTAATACTGGGAGGGTCACAAGTAGCAGCCGATTATAGGAGGGGAGAGGGTGACTGGTCATATTAAATCAAGGCTATGTACTATACTTATCTCTTATTACCTCAATAATACTTTACACTGCGCCACACCCAGCGCTGAGGAATGCCATGCACATGCTGCTCATCGTGCGCCAAAAGGTAATCACAACCCGTCCAGAACACTGATTATCTGTCATCTCGGCAAAAACCCTGCCAAGGGCGAGTGCCGTGCCCTGCCAAGGAGATCACCTCACTTAGATGAGATTTCCTCTGACTTCCTGTCATGGCTTCTGGAAAGGAAGTAAAGCAAATCTCAAAGGTCCTCCCCTACATAAAATCTTAAAAATGATCCTTACCTACAATTTATTGTGGCTTTAGATACATTATTAAGGGCTTGTCCCCACTTAAGCGATCTCCCGTGGTCTCCAGCGATTATAATCACGGAGCGGAGATCGCGGCCATGTATTTGATGGGGCTCATTTAGAACGTGTGCCACCGCGTTTTGGATCGTGGGTGGTGGCGGCACATCTCAATTCACTGAGTTTTAACCGTGGCCATAGAGAATAAATGGGTAATTTTTTTTGGATCAGGCAGGGTGGGGCACTATGTCCTGTCCCAGCCCCCACTTTCTGCCTGCAGGTGCTAGTGATCTCCGTGCAGCAATTCTAATCATGGGAGACGGGATGGACACTATTGTAATCGTGGCAGATCGCCCAAGTGGGGACATAGTCTTAAGGCCCCCACACACGTAGGGAGCGGGGGCCGACAGATGAGCTGTGGAGTGCAACATCATGATGTCATCACACTGCACTCCATCGCTCACAGTATCGTCAGGCACCCTTTGTGTTTGGAGGTGGGCTCCAATCCCCATTCAAACTAATGTCATCGGCCAGAGATTTAAGAACATCCCTGTCGCCCTACGTGGACACCTGCGACCCGCGGCCAATTTTGTCGATGGCCGTGAGCGCACAAGCACATCGGTGGGTAGCAAAATGTTACACGTGTGGGGACTTTTACTGTGCTGATCTGCTTATATCTGTCTCTTAAAGCAGAGCCGTGTACATGTCCAATACCCAACCTCCCTCCCATGACTGTATGCAGAGAAGGTGCACCCCCCCTCATTGATAAGAGGGGCTGCGGAGAAGGACATGCCTTATGCCCCCCATACATGCAAAGATTTTAATGGGCGACGGATGAAAAGCGATCAATTTTTTGATCGCTCGACTGAAAATCGGAACATGCCCACATGGTCCGATCAATTTTAATTGATCGAAATTGTGAAAAAAAACGATCAAAACATGATCGGACATGTCGGAAAATTTTGATCGGTCGAGTACAAATGGAGTACAAATTACGATTCCAAAAAAAATCGATCAAAAAAACCCCCAAAAAATCGATCAAAAATTGGTTATTCCATGTGGAGTATATTCTATTTTCCATCAATCAATCTCCAATTGTACGATTGAAAAATTGATCGTTTTTAGTCTGTCGGATGCTAAAATCTGTGTATGTATGGGGGGCATTACTTAAGCCTAGATCCATCTCCAGAGATTCTGGTCTTCAGAGGCGTCAGGAGAGTCTCTTATCTTAGAATGCCAGATAGGAGTTAGTAAATAAAGGCACGGCTGGGGGAAGGGGACAGAGCCCGACCCTTTCTATGGATTTGTGTGCTGTGTTACCAGAACATAAATCACTCTAATCTACAGAACAACCTATATGTACAGAACTTTGGACTAAACAGAGTTTGCATGCACGGGCAAGGGAGGATGGGCCTTTATGTATAATATTAAAGCTGCCCATACATGGGTCGTGCCCTTACACAAATCGATACCCATGCGATTGGAGAGTGATCGATCATTCTGTGAATCAATGCGCATCACTTTGCGCAAATGATTCTTGTCCGATATTTTGAGGGTCCCCATCTAAATTTACTGACATGTCGGATCCCTGTTGAATCGTCATTTCTTCGTGTGGGTTGGCGGGTTCGCTGTGAACGCGGCTGGGGGGGGGGGTCAATTGTTTGGGAATCGAACGAAAAATCAACCCATGTATGGATAACTTAAAACAGAAGCACTGTGGAGCGGAGATCGCGGCCATGTATTTGATGGGGCTCATTTAGAACGTGTGCCACCGCATTTTGGATCGTAGGCCGTGGGTGGTGGCAGCACATCTCAATTCATTGAGCGGAGATCGCGGCCATGGAGAATGAATGGGTAATCTTTTTGGATAAAACAGAAGCACTGTGAAAAACCTGCTTAATTCTACAGAAATAAATATTATTTGAAACGTGGAGGCTTATTCCAGAAGCAAAGTTTCCTGGTTGGAGACTAATGATGCCGGGAATGAGTTTGAGTTTTCAGTGGGGTTTACCTTGACCCCCCCCCCCACCCCATTGTGACACAATGATCAGCCTTACTCTGTGTGCTGGTACACCTCCACCGATATGTTCAGCCTCTCGAGCTCTTCTTTGAGCACCTGCAGGTTGGAGTTGACGTAGCTGAGTTCCAGGAGGACCTGATCTCGGACTTTGTTGTTGGTGGTGGCCCTGCAGAGAAACATTCACACATTGTTCAGTTCAAAGACCCACCTGCAGAGAATTTCAGAGGCGTGCTCTGCATTTCTAGCATTTTCTTCCACTATGAGATTAAATATCGCTCAGCGAGGTTCTGCCAACCTCAATCAACATTAAATATGTCAGCCATATAAACTGAATCCCTATAGGAGTGTCTCTTCTACTTCACAAACTTGTAACAGGCAAAGACATAAACACAAGAATTTACAAACCTGTCCAGCCTTTCCTGCTATTCACACAGCCCTGCTGGAGCTCACAGTCTGCAGACTGGGCATAACCACACCCCCAGCCTGTTATTGGACAGTAACAGGAGAAGCAGCAGACTGATGAGCTCATCTCTCTACTCTCTTCTCCCAATCTGCAAAGCTGCTGAATTTAATACAATCAGGAATTTGTCCTAGCTGCCTTTTTTTTTTTAGAAGTGGAAGATTGCTGTTTAACACATCTCCCATATATGATCTAGGGACCGACTTATGAAAAAAATGCAAGTTTAGAAAGTCTGATCAGATTTATATTGATATTGTTTTGTTTTTTCTAGAACTTCAATTTACTTTATTAATAATTTCCCTTAAGGCTCAGAGGTACACCCCATACATATAGTGCCAGATCTTCCTTAATATAGCCTAAGGACAATTTATTGGGTCGGGGTGAGGGGTGCCATTGACCCCCCTTATTGTTTCTGCTATATAGGAGTGAGGGGAGTAAGGCTTAGTTTCCACTTGAGCGGAAGCCCGCGGTGCGGCTGCCGCCGCTAAGGACCGCCGCCGCTAAGAACCGCATCTCATGCGGTTTTTAGCGGCGGCCAGTCATCCCTATGGCCGCGGTCAGTGCTGGGCAGTCGACCGAGTTTTTAGGCGGCCGTCCGCGCGATTCCGCGGACAGGGGACCAGCGCCATTGAAATGAATGGGCGCGGATGTAGCCGCACAGCGGGCTTCCGCTTCTAGTGGAAACAAGCCCTAAAGCGCAATATTCTGACTCTCTCCCATCACCATATTACAAAGCCTGATCAGCCAATTCACCAAAGACCAGGACTTAAGCCCCCCATACACCACATACAATTACCATGAAATTTCTGTACAATCAACTTTTCT
>CM070041.1:3825391-3839995 GCA_036250615.1 Ptychadena robeensis
TATCACTGCTATGTAGTGCAGGGTCCTCCCTGATAGAATATATAGTGATTGGAAGGTATAGATCACTGCTATGTAGTGCAGGGTCCTCCCTGATAGCATACATAGTGATTGGAATGATTAGAAAGGTCCTCATATTACATGGGGTGTGTGCCTAGCTTTGATTGTACAGAAATTGTATGGAAAGATTGTAAGGTGTATGGGGGCCTTTACACAGCATAGGCCTGGTCGGTAGTAAATAGTTTTCTTTGCTAACATGCTGAACTTTATTTTGAACTTGATTTGTCCCACTTGAAAACAGCGATAGGGGCAGATTATTTGGGTGAGATAGATCGATTTGACCCATATCTCCACAACTGTACCCTGCTTAAAGCTTGGCACACACGGGTAGATCTGTAAAAAGAGTACAATCAACATGTGCGGTCATCTGTTTACAAAGCTGTGTGCCTTCCTTCTATTGATCCTGCTCAAAGAAAGTCAATTGAACAGGGTTCCAACATGTTGTCTTTATGCAAAGCATTTGCACAGCCGTCCGCTGTCAGTGTGAAGGGGCCGGAACCAGCACTTCTCTCTCTGAAGCTGTGAGGCTGGCTGCTTCTCCCCAGCTTGCAGTGTGTTGTGATTTACACGTGCTACAAGCTGGGGAGAACGGGTCCCCATTGAACGGGAATTGATGTGCCCATGTGGTGCATATTTCCGTTCAATTGATCCCCAATAAATCACAGCATAGTGCTGCCACCCTGCTGTGATTGATCGGGGGTCGATTGCACAGGAATCTACCCATGTGTGCCTAGCTTTAGTATCCGGCCATTATTTTCTGGCACAGGGAGAGTAAAATAACTTGCTTCTGATTGGCCACAAAGGTTACCGCATTCCAGTATACAGACCTGAGCTTTGCAGCCTTTCTGCAATACAAATATATCCTCATTTACAAAGAATAACAATGTAACCACCCCCATCATCATCTTCAAATGAGATGGATGTGTAGATCAACAACAGGTATGCAAAAAGGAAGATAAACAACAAACAAAAAACAAATCCACCCTCAGCACAGAATGGGGCATGGCGGGGAAATGATTAAACCTGTACAGCAGGTCCAGGGATAACCTTCAAGTCATTTATTCATTATTACACCTCTAAATGTATGTTGTTTACCATTCGCTTTAACCTGAATCTTGATACAAACCTGTCTGTGCTGTGTGATAAAGCGGTACAAATCCTAGGACTGGATGGACAGACAGACAAGTCTGATGATTGTGTATAGTTAGTTGTTTGGTTAGAACTCCATAACATACACTTATGATAGTCATCTAGATGATCTATTTTATAAACACAACAAAGTCTAAATAAAAGGTGTGTGACAACATCCAATTAGTGTGTCTATCAGTATTACGGAAGATCTTCATCGGGCGGAAGATACAATGCAAATTACGGAGGTTATATCGGAAGTTTGTTTACTGGCTGTCAGATTGAGATGATTATATAACCAGTGGACACTCCGCACTCTGTCTGCGCTCTACCAGGAATCGGATCCCCCTGAAAGGCGCAATCGTCAGGACTGCCAAGCCGGTTCATATATGTTATACAGAAGTGTGACTTGGCACAAGAACAATGGATGTACGGGACACAAACCTTGGCACAGAGTGGAGTGGCCCTTTTTCCTATCAGGGCCCCTGACTAATGAGATGAGATTCCTTAGACCATGTGACTTAACAAGGGTCATCAGAAACTCATCTGTAAACACATTATAGATCCAAATTCCAGCAAAATGTAATTATCTGAGTTGTGGTATTCCTGGAAGGCTCTGAGCACATAGGGGCCATGGAAAAGCCTCTTTAGATTGTGTTAAGGAGGACCTGTCAGTGTACAACTGTGTGTGCATCATCTTTATGAGCATTTAACTTATTATCTATCCTACTATACTCAAGGTATAAATGTGAGTGAGTTGTGTTAATCTTGAAAAAAAGGGCTCAGAGACGACCCGAAAGCAGGAGGAGGAGATAGGACAGTGGCACACAAAATTCACAGTTGAAGACCTGAGAATGGTCTGACCATGTCTAAAGCTAGCCATACACTAGTGTCGACTTTTGCACGATCGATCTTGGATTGGATTGTGTTTGAGAGTTACTAAAAAAAGGAATGGTTTTTCATAGATCCAAAAAAAGGAATGGTTTTTCAAAGATCGACTTAATATGATAGTTTATTAAGTGTTTGTAAGTGTGTGCCCAGCTTAAATCTTTTGTATATAGCTATATATTGTGATGCTGTGTCACATTTTAATGCTAATGGACTCCATAGCATATACTTGGCAGGCAGTAGAAACACTACATAAAGACGAAGAAACTTTTTGGCTTTGTTGACCGTCTTTCTGCGAGACCTCCGCCCCAGCTTTTCTTCTGGGGAAATGGGATAAAGTTGAAGTTGGTAAAGAGGATTTGGGATGCCCATTGAAGCTGCCCAGTAGGGGAGGGAGTTGGAGCTAAACTGTATTTAAATGTCCAGGATAAAGGTCTTTGTTCTGTGTTTAGAGGTGGTAACCCACCGCTGCGGGATAAAACACAGCTGATTACGGCTGTTTTCTTGGAACGTCAACAATTAGGACCATTTTACTGAGGAGTCAGAGAAAACAGATGAGAAGATGTCTCCGCACCAACAAGATGTGAACTAAACTTTATTGTATATGCTGAAGCCCTGTTTTCATAAACCATTGTCATAAAAATACTAATTTACCCTTTGTTTTCATTGTTGCATTTTTATGATGCTGACCATCTACAGCCACTTTCTGTTTTTTAAAAGATTTGAGCACAATCAAGCAACGTGCGTGTTCACGCAATCTATAAAGAATTTAGCCGGGCATGCCTTTCGGTTGGTCGAACCGGAAAAAAGGGCATAGATCTCACAAGCAGTGGGAAGAACCCCTCACAAAGCACACAGTCTGTGATCAGCTCCCAGCAGGGAAAAGGGGCGGAGCCTAGCATGGCGCACAGACTCTGCAGCCATCCTGTGTCAGGCTCTCCCCGCTGCCTGCCAGTGTTGTGAGGTATCAATATCTGACAACAGGGTCTCCTTTGAACCGGGATCAATATGCAAAGTGGTGCACATCGATTCCCATCACCACGCTGCACTCGATTGTAAGTCGATCGCATGGGTGGATGGACACCTTAACCCATTTGCAGCCTTCATGGGAAGCCCAGGGTGACACTCTTGATCAGCGGTTCTCAACCTGTGGGTCGGGACCACCTTACCATTTCACAGGGGACACAGGTTCACTGAAAGCAGCAGCGCTGATGCCCACAAGCAGGGTGGGAAGTTAGGGCAGTGAGTAACAGTGTTAAGCTAGCCATACACAGTCGGATTCCATGGCCGATCGATCACCTATCCGATCGATTCCAGCGATCTCAGTGGGAATCGGAGGTCCAATCGATCAGCCAATTAAGTGTGTCCGATCGCTACATACCACCTTGTCCCACGGATTCCTGGACGATTCCGTGTCCGATTGCTTACTCCTGATGTGTGCAGAATCGGATCAGAAAGACCAACATGTTGGTTCTCTGTCCGATCCAATTCTGGGCCCCCGAACGATCGGACGTGATCGGACGGACAAGGTGGGCTTCACGCGATTCCGGGACGATCGATTGGCGTGCACGCGCCCGGAATTGATCGTCCCGGAATCCAATGGGAAACGGACCCGTGTATGGGGGCCTTTACTCTCCCTCCTAACCTCCCACCCGCACATCATCCAGGGTGGGAAATAGGAAGGGACATAACATTTACCCAATCGTGCCATAAGTGACGTGATAGGGTGATATTTCCAGCATCTGGAACACAGAAGTGCCATCGAAGAGTGACACTTCCACGTTCCAAATATGTTGCGGCATTAGGAAGGTTAAGATACACAACTGGGTGACAGGGATACTGTTGTCACTCTATGGCTCATCAGGGAATAAAACGGAAACTGCATATTTAAAAATAGCTTAGAAGTCACATTAATAGATTACAAGTTTATATGCTATTTTGGTGACTACATTTTAGTCTAGAAAAATCAACAGGGTTATTTCCTTACTTAAACATGACAAAAGTTTGTTTACAACTGTCAGCGTGGTCTGGAGGGGCGCTAGGTCCCCATTGATTTGCACAAAGATTTAATTTTGCATTCTAAAGCCGTCCTGACTTGGTTACAGTAAACCTTCCATCTCTCCAGGGAACTGGGAAAAAATGGGTTGAGCCTTGCTTGAAGTTGTAATTGAGACGTGAGGTTCAGATGAGCGGAGGGTAACCAGGACTGGTAATTCCAGAAAAGTAAGATTCGTCTACAAAGGCAAAGATCGGAGATAAAAGCAAAGAGCCCTTGTTGGTTATTATTACTTTTCTTTCTATAGTGTCAGGACAGAAGCAAGCATGCTGAACGAGAACACTAATATTTTCTGTTTGCCCTGATTGTGTTTCAAACAGGACTGGCAAAATTAAACATATACAAAGAGATGTCACTAATCCCTGAACAGCAATACCTTTGTTAATGTAGAGATAAGAACCAAAGCACATCCATTTTATTTCAAATTCCCATGGGAATTTCTGCATTAGGATATCAAAATATCTCTGACCTAAGAAGGACTGAAATTACAGAAAGAAGCGTGCACTGTATTAGAAAAAAAAAAAAAAGGACTGTGTGAATCTGTGTTATTACAGAAAACAAATCAAAAGTGTTATGAGTAAGGGCACGTTGTTACCAGATGTATATAACAATAGGAGCTTCAGGACGTGGCAAGACTGATGTTGCCACGTGTTTGAAGCACATGGGTTTATTTACAAGTATGCCATTTGAAAATACTAAAAGTTGAAAAGAAACATAGGTAAACCCAAAAGTGCCTGAAAACATGAGTACCCAGACATACTTTTGAAGGAGGTTGCAGAAGAAAAGGGCGCATCTACACCTGTGTGCAGAATAAAGTGGTGGAAATGCTCCACTTTGGATATGTGGTATCGGATACCATATCCTCAAATGGTGTGCAAACACGGCAAAATGGTGCCCCATTGTACAAAACATTAAATGCGTATAGGTGGGTGTCTTACAGGGCTACCAGTGCTCCTGAGGAGCAGAGAAGATACACCCATGTGTTGCATCTCCAATGGGCGAATTCCCTTACATTTACTTCAATACCCCTGAAACCTCAACACAATCCACAAGTAACAATTTTACCCGAACATACTTCCTCTACATTTTCCCTATAAAGAACTGTACTTATAGACAAGAGTAAACTGTCTGCTTTCTTGCTCATTAAAAGCATTAAAATGGACCACTTACTTAGGACAACCAGATTCAGGGATCTGTCCATTAAGGCCTAGCATATCCCTCTAATGCATGCTGGAAGTTGTAAACAATAGTCATGTCACTAGACTAGGAGAAGAGCAATGTTTCTCTAGGATACAGGGATCCATCCACTGCGGCCTAGCGTGCCCTTCAAAACCATGATGAAAGTAGTAAACAATAGTAATGACATTCAATTAACAAGGATGAATGTAGTGTTTGAAGAAGATACAGGGATCTGTCTACTGCGGCCTAGCGTGCCCCTCAAAACCCTGATGAAAGTAGTAAACAATAGTAATGACATCCAATTAACAAGAATGAATGCATTGTTTGTAAAAGATACAGGGATCTGTCTACTGAGGCCTAGCGTGCCCCTTCAAAACCCTGATAAAAGTTGTAAACAATAGTGATGTTGTCAACCAGACAGGGCAGTGGTTGTCTAGGATACTTACATCTAGAACAGTGGTGTGCAACTGAGTTGATATGTAGGGCCACAAGTGCGGCCCTCGGCATCACTAAAGGGCCGCACATAACATAGATCTAAACTCTCCCCTCGTTGACATATCTCAGCAGGCAGTGGACCAGATCCCGACAGGCTGTCAAAACCCAACAGCACCCACCCCCCTCCTGCCCCTGGGTGCAGCGCTCATATGTAGACCTGGTTTCCCTGATCAACATTGACAATTTTACTGATGTAGGAACGCCAAAGTTGTGAAAGGAAAGGAAAAGCAGGGTCAGCCTGTGACCACTTCACAGATGAGTTTTGGGGGGCCGAATGTGGAGGACCAAGGGGGGCCGCCAAACAACGCCCAAAGGGCGCCCGGGCCGCAGGTTGGGCACCTAGGATCTAGAAAGTGCAGCCAAGTGTGCCCCTCCATGCTAAAAGTTGCAAACAACAACACAACAAAAAAAAATTTAAATCTATTTTTACTTTCTCATCAGCTAACATGTAGGGTCATCCTGCAACAAAAACTCCAGATCCTTGTGGCAAGAACAAACATTTGGGAACTGACTATTTAGCTCCATGACATATGTATAACCAATAAACAGGTTTTATTGGTGTCTGTGTCCCCGCTAAGGGCAGTCACCCTCCTAATCTTCATGGTGATCATTGTCAGAGAGACTAAAAGTGATAGGAAAGCCAACATTTTTACAGCTGTCTCCACAACAGGAAATCTTCCAGTGGGGGACCTGCGCCAGAGGGGGATTTTACTTCTTATGTCCTGATGTGGTCACTCAAAAACTAACATTAGACTTACAAATTTCCCTTTGATAAAAAAGAAAAAAACAACAAACAGAAAAAACACACGTCTTTATAATATATAATTGTGGTGCCTACAAACTTTTGCACCGTAAAGAACAGGTCCAGACACAATCTCCAGCAAAAGGGTCAAAGGTGACACTGTGCTGCATTACAATCTTCCAAACCGCAGGACAATAATTAACTTCCAAAACTCAGCACTGTGTCATATATCAGCCCAAAAATGTTCAATATATGAGGGTCTGACAGAAGGTTTTTCATACATTAATACTGCCTGCCATGTTGTTGCTTTGGGGCAAATTTTTTAAGAATCTAACATATTGGAACAGGTTACAGTGTTTACTAGATTCTGTGTCTTCATTAATCTGTTTTGGTATCACTGACTTTTTCTGACTATTCTTCACATTATGACAAAAAGCCCCCCATCTTTATAAAAAGGATGTTTACTCAGTGTAATGAAGACTGCAGATGATGGGGAGGGGGGACTGTAGGTCTGCACTGGGCATTTGGGTGTTTTTGTTAACCTAACTTAATGATCTTGTTACCCTTACTTAATGATCTGAGGTCCACATTCTTTATTAGCTTTGCAAATGCTTTTAATAAAGTTATTGCTCAAATATTAAAGTCATTTTATACAGCAGATGTTCACATTCTAAAAGCCTATAAATGTATCTGAAGTCAACACAATTACAAATGGAAGAATCTTAAGCTAGCCCAGGGGTGGGCAAACCTTTTGATTCATGGGCCATAATGGGGTTGGAGCAAGAGCCTTATGGACTGCCTGGTATACAGTATGTGTCCTTAGTTCTCGTAGTCCAGATAGGAAATTTCAAAAAAGAAAATATATATAAAAAATATTAATAAATAGAGGCTTAACATGAACATTCTATTGCAGGCAAACTACGGCTATTAGGAGACCTGAACAATCATCTCATTATCTCCTCTTATTCCAGTAGTGAGTGGTAGGGGGTAGAGCATCTTTACACCAAGGTGACAAAGGGCCTAAATCAAAGACTAAAGCCCCCCATACACGTTTCAATTTCCCTACAATCGATGTCAGATTCGATCATAATTTATGATCGGCGTTGGTTCGATCAAACAAAGTACGATCAAACTACCTCCCACATGGAGAAACTGATATTTGATCGATGTTGATTCGATCAATCAAAATAATAATTAAAGGAAGTCGATCATAAACACACCAAAATGGTTGCCAATGGATGTATAAGTATGTTTATTATTTAAATCGAACCAAAAATCTACCCAAGTATGCAGTTTTTCTAGTGATCTATTGATCTCGCGAGGCCGAACAGGTTACGAACATGTTGGTAAACCTTGTTCTATATCCTATATTTAGAATAGGGACCCGCCGTTCCCCATTCAAAGTATAGGACGGGCTGACAGCTGGCTCCCGATATCAGGGAAGTCGGGCAGTAACGTGATGACGTCATCACGCTCCTTCTGAGATTTCTCTTTCGGCTCAAATTTCGAGCCGTGTATTCCAGCCTGAGATGTCTACAAGATATAATGTGAATGGATTGTTTACAAACATTTTTGCACTATTATATTCCATAACACAGGAGAAGTTGTTCTGTAGTACATATAGAGAACTTGAAACAATGTACTCAACTATAGCTACCAGTTAATAAAACCGATATTTCCTAAATATAGAGACATTTATCTCACAATGTATCCAGGGCAATTGGTTTATATACAGAGCCATATTTTCCAACCTGGATCTAGCTGGTCCCATCCTGGTATTCTGCATACGTGCCGGACACAGCCAGCATCAATAGATCTCGTTCGGCCAAACAGGTTACCAACATGTTGGTAAACCTTGTTTGATATCTTATACTTATACCTGCTGTTCCCCATTCAGAGTATAGGACGGGCTGACAGTTGGCTCCCGATATCGGGGAGCCAGGCAGTAGGTTTACAAGGACTGTTTACAAAGACTTTTGCACTATTATATTCCATAACACAGGAGGAGTTGTTCTGTAGTACATATAGAGAGCTTGAAACAATGTACTCAACTAATGCTACCAGTTAATAGAACCGATATTTCCTATATATAGAGACATTTATCTCACAATGTATCCAGGGCAATTGGTTATATACAGAACCATATATTCCGACCTGGATTCAGCTGGTCCTATCCTGGTATTCTGCATATGTGCTGGACACAGCCAGCATGGCTGCCGCAGTCAGCAAATGCCAAGGTGTCCCTAAAACTCACTAATAGGTGCCAACAAGCCTGAAACAACTATATACATAAAAGTTTATAAATGTCTTTTTATTTTAGCCTGTATCTCTGCTATAAAGGACAATTAGAAGGAGCGCTTATTAAGTCTTTGCAATACGACAAGTTTCAGACCATTGTTGTTTTGTAGACAACAAAGTACATTTCTCAAGGTCATCAGCCTATGAAAATTCTTCACCCATACGAGATTTTGCTGTTAAGAACAAATTCTACCACCCCCACTCACTATTCTAATTAAGATTTGAAGCCGCAGTGAAATCCACAGTCCCTAATTACATCTATTGAAAGTTTGTTACAATGAATATTCCAAGGAAAAGACTACTCGGGGGGAGAGGGGGGTGGTCTTGCATTTCTAAAGCCCTCCTGTTGAATAAGGTCAGCTTGTGACCACCTAAAGGCAAGTCAAAGTATGCAGCGACTACAGCACTATACAGTGGGTCATATTAATAAGTGACAGGAAGATTTGTGACTTATAGGAGAGAAAGATTTATGAGGATTGTTCGGGTTGTTGAATATTTTTGTGACCTTGTAAATCAATGCTGGATCTAATGCATTGGCACATACCTCGGATTTCATTAAACAAATGACAAAAGAAGTGTAAAAGGTGAAAGTTCATAACTAACCATTTTCCACTCTTAAATCAGACATGGCATTCCACTTGGTATACCAGCCTTTATGATCTTTATGAACAGCATTTGCTTCCCGATGGAAAATCTTTCATGATGCTTTGCAAACCCAACTTCTGTTCTTTATATGGACAGCAAACTGTTTATTAAGCCTCCCATACACCCACCGAGTGGCAGCCGATTTTGCCGCCGACCGATGGGGGTGCGCACTCACGGCCGTCGGTCGACGGCAAAATTCGGCCGCCGATCGGGGGTGTCCACATGGGGCGACAGGGCTGGATCGGCCAGAGAACAGACATGTCCGATGTTCTCTGGCCGATGCCGGCTGATGCCATTAACTTCAATGAAGACCGGCATCTTCATTGAAGCTAACGGCCGGCACACAAAGGGTGCCCGATGATGCTTACAGCTCGGGACTGCAGCATGATGATGTCATCACGCTGCTTTCCAGAGCTCATCTTAGCAGCTCTGTCAGCCCCCACTCGTTGAGTGTATGGCAGGCTTTACACAGAGCGCACTGCTTTAAATTAATTATTATTGGAAGGTTGGCCAACACCACCATTAAAGTCAATGAAACACACCACAAACATGTAAATGATCCCAAGGGGTCTGGCAAGAATCGTGCTTGTTGCTCCGCCTGACCATTGAGTGAGGTTCAGAAATCATGTCCCTAAAATTAATCTAAAATGCTCCAAAAATGCAATCCTACATTAAAGATTTGAAAGCCCCCCATACACGCCTAACTTTGTGGTTGTGCCGCAGATCGGCCACCATGTGCACCCTAACTTTAAAAGCGGTCATAAATTGCCTGCCACATCGATCTCATACATTACAAACATGTCCTTAAAGCAGAGTACTGGCGGCTGGATATTTGAGCCATCCGATGTACCCTGCAGCAACGTGATGACGTCATCACGCTGCTGTAAGATATCGGAGGAGCCGGGGAGAGAAGAACTGTCTCTCCCCGGCTCCTCCTCCTCAGCCAAGCTTTGCCTGGAGACCCGCAGTCTTTAGGGAAAGCATCGGACATCGCCGTATTAACGGTCATGTCCGATAAGGCTGTTTTCTAAAATAGCGATGGGGGCAGATTATATGGGTCAGATAGATGGCCGTGAGCATGCACGGCGCTCGAAACGGCCACCGATTTGACCCATAACTCCACGTCTGTACCCTGCTTAATTCTTAGATCAAAGAATAGATCAAAGCGCCCCCATCCAAAGTAAGTGTCGGCACACAAAAGGTGCACAGCCGATTCTCAGCACGATCGGCCACACATGATGACGTTTCAATCTGCCGCAAAATCGAAAGTGAATATAATCGTGCATGGCTTTACAGATACTTTCACCATCTCTTGGACCAGTGGTTCCCAAACTTTCCTTGCAGGGCCACCCCTTTTCTATTAAGGAACATTATCGAGCCCCCGCTCCCCATTCAAATACAGGTTAATAATGAGGTTCAGCGCCCCCCAGTTTGGAAACCACGGTCTTAGACCTCCCAGATGATCCGTTAGAGACGCTGATTCATCTATTGTATTTTATGTCTGTTTAATAGAGTGAGCTCCTTGCTATGATTTCTCCAAAAGGAGCCAATCAGATTTGAGGTTAGTTTCATCAGCTCAGTTAAATGACATCAGATTGGATGAAGCATTTTGACAATCCAGGTAGCCCTGCAGCACCTCACTGAATACAAGTCAATGTGTTGCAAAGCAAGTAAATAAACATTAACATAACAAAACTATATAAATATTATCTGTCCTCACACGCACACTGTACCGAGTCATCCCAAGAGACTAGATGTACAATCTTCAAGGTTTACATACTATATCTCTTAAGATGGCCATACACAGGTCGGTTTCCCACACGATTCCTGGCCGATCGATCACCAGGCGCGTGCACACCGATCGATCGACGAGGAATCGAGTGCAGCCCACCTTGACCGATCGACCCCGCCCGATCGACATGGCCCCCAAATCGGATCGGCCAGAGAACCAACCTGTTGGTGTTTTCTGATCGATCAGGCACACATCAAGGGGCGTCGACATTTGTGAATCGATCGACTGGTAACAGAATCGTCCAGGAATCGGTGGCCTAAGGTGGTAGGCACAGACTTGTATGGTCGATCGATCGACGCCTGTGGCTTCACCGGAATCGATCGGAGCGTTGATCGATCGCTCAGGTATTGACACGTGTATGGCTAGCTTTAAAGGGCGAGTTCACCAAAAATAAAATCCTAGGGAGCTGATCATGACCTGGTTCATTATACTCTTCGGGGAGTCGAAGTTTTCTCCCTGACAGTTCCTGAGAAGGGAATGAAGGTTTGGCTTTCCGTCATCTTTGTCCTGATTCTGGGTTTCAGATTGAAATCCATGACATCAGAAAAGTCTATATATCTATATAGTGGGATGTTGGGAACGGACTAAAGGCCCCAATACACATCTCGATTTTCCTTCCAATCATTACATTTTTGGGGTCAGGGAAATTGGTGATTGATTGTAATGTATGCCATTTGTAGTAACAGATATTTGATCGATTTTTTTTGGATCCACTGAAATCGTTATTGAATTAAGGATCAATTTCAATACAAACCAAATTTTTTTAGCATGTCCGATCATTTTTCCATCGAACATATTCCTAATTTTAATCGTTTTAGGTCGATCTAAAGCTAGCCACACATGGTTGAATCATGATTGATTGAATCATAATTGGACAGGTTGGAACATTATGGTTGATTGTACAATCATTGAACTACATTCCTTGCAGCTTTTTTTTTTTGTCAAATCAATGATACTCAATGTGTGTGGCTACTTACCTTAACACATCACTTCCGATTGAAACTAAAATCGTAAAAGGAATTCAATCGACGATTTTGGATTACTTCGATGAAATTGAACAATAATCGTACTACCCATGTGGTGTACATCGACTTAATTAAAATAGATTTTCGATTTTTCAGCAAACTACAAAACCTAATCTAAAGCTAGCCATACACGTGTCGATTCCTGAGCGATCGATCGACGCTCCGAACGATTCCGGTGAAGCCACAGGCGTCGATCGATCGACCAATCAAGTCTGTGCCTACCACCTTAGGCCACCGATTCCTGGACGATTCTGTTACCAGTCAATCGATTCGCAAATGTCATCGCCCCTTGATGTGTGCTCAATCGATCAGAAAACACCCAACAGGTTGGTTACCTGGCCGATCCAATTTGGGGGCCATGTCAATTGGGCAGGGTCGATCGGTCAAGGTGGGCTGCACTCGATTCCTCGTCGACCGATCGGCGTGCACGCGCCTGGTGATCGATCGGCCAGGAATCAAGTGAGAAATCGACCTGTGTATGGCCACCATAATGTCAATTAAATGCTAAAATTGAACCATGTGTGGCTAGCTTTACCATGTGGGCTACCATAGATTTTTAACCAACAAAAACAATTGATTGAATTAAGTTGATTGAATGAAAAATCTAGACATGTATGGGGGCCTTTAATATGGACTTTCCCCACAATTTATGTTGATCATCAGAAAAGTCATTACATGAAGACGATAGATATAGAATAAACTATTTAAATTTCACATTATTAATTTAACTCAACAACAACACATATAAAAGTGCTACAAATAACAGGTACAACATAACAAAAGATGTTATGGAAAAACATATTGTTTTGGTCACATGACGTTAATATTAATTCCTCTTAAAGGAGATGTGGTGTCGTTAAAAGTCTCATTATACATATGGCACTGTTGTCATTGAGTTTATTTTTGTCCGTGTACGGTACTGTGGTACTCTTGCCACGACATAAAAGAGATAATGAACTGAATTTCCTTTGATTGAAAACGTGACGGCTGTTTATAATGACAGGAAGGTGCTTATATGATCATTTACATGATAAATCCATGCCCTCCACCCATCAGTAATAGCCAGTTCCACCCTATGACGTAGGCCAACGCACTTACTGCAGCCCCAAGCCCGTTCAGTAAAGTTTGCGCCGATGAGGGCCACGTTCTAAAAAAGCCATCATGAAACCAGTGACAGAAACGTGAGTCAACAGGCAAGGTGTGACCCAGCTGTTAACCCCTCCAGAGCCAGACCATGCCAGCTGTGCCAGTGCCTGCGGTTAGAGAAAACAAGGCAGCGATTTGCCAAGTAAACCAGGCCGTCACCTCCCCAAACACACTACTGTTGTTGTCCTAATTAGTATTGGTACAAAGCCATCCAATACAGAACTTCTGCCACTCTGGGTGGCACTACAAGTCTCAGCAACCTCTGTCACTAGTGGCAAATCATGTCATTTTCCAAAAGCTGTGCCAGGGCCACCGATCGAATGCCACCCAATGATATTTTAGATCCAGGTAAATGATTTTATTTTTAAAATACCACATCTGATGGAGCTCAGAGGACATGCTGGTACATGTAGTCCATTCATAGATTACACATCTGATGACTATGAAGGAGAAACACAAGAACTAAGTTCATGGATACATAGTTCAACTGTGAAGCCTTGTATGACAGGCTGGTACTTGTAGTCCACTTATAAATAACACAGCAGGTGCAGTCTGAAATGACAGGCTGGTACTTGTAGTCCATTTATACATTACACTCCTGGTGAAGTCTGAAATGACAGGCTGGTACTTGTAGTTCAACTATAAAAAAAACAACCACCAGTACCTGTAGTTTATTGATACATAACACACCCGGTGAAGCTTAATGACAGACTGGTACTTGTAGTCCATGTATACATACTACATCTGGTAATGCCTTAAATGCCAGGCTGGTACATGTAGTCCATTTTTAAGCATAACACATTAGGCGAAGCCTTAAAATGACAGCCTGGTATTTGTAGTCCATTTATACATTACACACCTGGTGAATCCCTAAATGCCAGGGTGATACTTGTAGTCCATTATACATAACACACCTGGCATGGACATACAGCCCATTTATACATAACACACCTGGTGAAACCCTAAATGACAGGCTGGTACTTGTAGTCCATACAGCACATAACACACCTGGCATGGACTTATAGCCCATTTATACATAACACACCTGGTGAAACCCTAAATGACAGGCTGGTACTTGTAGTCCATTATACATAACACACCTGGTGAAGCCCTAAATGCCAGGCTGATACTTGTAGTCCATACAGCACATAAC
>CM070041.1:3856747-3869002 GCA_036250615.1 Ptychadena robeensis
GGACTATGTGGGAGTACATCGATTAATGTTCGATCGACGATTTTCTCGATCGAAATTCGTTGATCGAACGCTAAAATTGTACCATGTGTGGCTAGCTTAAATCCGATCAAAATTGAGTGAAAATTCAGTCGTTTTTTGATCGGACTGGGTGGTAAATTTTGATCGGTCGATTGAAAATTGGATTGAAAAGTGTGGTCAACCAATTTTTGATCGATTTTTTTTCTACCTATTCTACCTCACTTCTGATTGAAATTTCAATCGGACTATTTTGGATCGATTATTATGTCGAGTGAAAAAAAAATCGATCAAAAATCGATTAAAAATCTTGTACTACATATGGGGCATGATACAATCGACATACAATTTTATACAGACTTAAAAATTTATTGTTTTAAGTTGATTGATTGAAAATCTGACCTGTGTATGGGCTGCTTAAGGCCCCCATACACGTCCAGATTTTTCATTGAATCAACTTTATTTAATCAATTTTTTTTGATGATTGATTGAAAATCTATGACATCCCACATGGTTAGATCAACCTAATGGTCCCACACACGTACCTAATGGGGGCCGACAGAGCAGCACCGATCACAGTCTCCATCGCTGACAGCATTGGTGGGCACCCTTTGTGTGGCGTCCGTTAGTTTCAATGGAGAAGTCGGTCTTCATTGAAACTAATGCCATCGGCCAGAGATTATCGGACATGTCTGTTCTCTGGCTGACCGAGCTGTCGCCCCATGTGGGCACCCCTGATTGGCCGACCCGCAGCCGCGAGCAAGCACGCACATCAGTCAGCGGCAAAATCCGCCGCCGCTTGATGCGTGTGTGGCAGCCTTAATACGTTTAAAATTGGGAAAATTTTGGATCGAAAAGTGATCGGACATGCTGGAAAATTTTAAACAGTTGCATTGAAATTGAACTCAATTATACTTTCAGTCGATGGACAAAAACTTGATCAAATATCTGTTACTACAGATGGCATACATTACAATCAATCACCGATTTCCCTGACTCCCCCAAAATGTATCTTTTTAAGTTGATTGAACGGAAAATCTAGACGTGTATGGGGGCCTTTATCCACTTCGTCTTCGACGCGCACGATCGCAGGGGAGCACTGCCCATTCAAAGCAATAGTCTGGTATAGGAAAACAAATCCTGCCACCACATTTAAGAACCGAGAAGCTAAATCATTTTAGGTTTTTGTTCTTTGGTGTAGATCTATTTTAAAGATAAGTCATATTTTTCCTGTAGTCATATCTGAAATGTATACATGTAATACCTGTATGTCATCCCTGGCTATAGTCATCACAGTGATCACCAGCAGCATGGAAATTCATTCTCATCTACATATGTAATCATCGCCTCCTTCTCTTCTAACAGATGTTCTGGTACAAAGACGCCTTTATTTACATGACCTTCGCCATTATTTATGCATGATCCTCAATTGTCTCTTTGTGTGTTACAAATGAGTCTATTACATGGACACATGATAGACAGTTAAACAAGAGGAGAGGCTGAGGTTCTTACCCGCTAAGAGATCCAAATGAAACATGACATATACTTTCTATTTCTATCTATCTTATTTTATCTTTCTTGTAGTATATCCTTGGTTTTTTTCAATTCATTCTATGCCTGTACTATGTCCTCATTCTCTGTCTCCTGTACCATGTCCTCATTCTCTGTCTCCTGTACCATTGTCCTCATTCTCTGTCTCCTGTACCATGTTCCTCATTCTCTGATTCCTGTACATGTCATCCTTCTATCTCTGTACCATGTCCTGCTTCTCTCTCCGGTACCATGTCCTCATTCTATGATTCATGTACCATGTCCGCAACCTCTTCGCTGTACCATGTCCTCAGTCTTATTCTCTGACCATGTACTAATTATCTTCCTACTTGTACCATGTCCTCAATCTTCCGCCTGGAACATTGTCCTCATTCTCTGCCTCCTGTACACATGTCCTATTCTCTTCCTCCTTGTACCAGGTCATCATTCTCGGTCTCCTAGTTATTGTGTTCTCATTCTATGTGTCTCCGGAACCATATCCTCAGTCTTGGCCTTTGACCATGTCCTTATTTTCTTCCTACTGTACCATCGTCCTTATTCTGTCTCCTGCTACCATTCCTCATTCTCTGTCTCTGTACCATGCCCTCATTCTGTCTGTCTGCAGTACCATGTTCTCATTCTCGCCTCCTGTACCATGTCCTTAATTCTCTGACTCCTTGTACCATGTCCTTATTGCTCTGTCCCACTGACCACGTCCTCATTCTCTGCCTCCGGTACATGTCCTCATCTCTGTCTCCTGGACAGTCCTAATTCTCTTCCTCCGTACATGTCCTCATTCTCTTGTATCCTGTACCGGGTCTCATTCTTGTCGTCTGTACAATTGTCTCATTTCTCTCTTCTGTACATGTACTCATTCTCTGTCTCCTGTACCATGTCCTCATTCTATGTCTCCTCTTATACCATGTCCTCATTCTCTGTCTACGTTGTACCATGTCCCCCATTCACCTCTCCTGTACCCAGTGCCCTCATTCCTGTCTCCTGTACCATGTACTATTCTCGTCTCCTATACCATGGTCCTCATTCTCTTCCTCCTTGCTACCATGTCCTCAACATATTCCGCCTGTACCATGTCCTCTATCTTGCCTCCTGTACCATGTCCTCATCTTTCCTCCTGTACCATGTCTCTGCTCGGTCTCCTGTACCAGTCCTCATTATCGGTCTCTGTACATGTCCTCATTCTCTCTCTCCTGGACCATGTGTCCTCATTCTCTCTCTCCTGTACATGTCTCATCTTGCTTTACTGTACCAGTCCTCAACCTCTCCGCCTGTACCATGTTCCTCTTCTTGACCCTGCTACCAGTCCTCATCTCTTACTCCTGTACCAGGTCATCATTTTCTGTCTCCTATACCATGTCCTAATTTTCTTTCTCCTGTTACATGTCCTCATTTCTTCCTCCTGTACCTATTCATACATTCTATGTTTCTTTGTACACATGTACGATCTTCTCTGTATATGGTGCCATGTTCTCATTCTCTTCCTACTGTACCATGTCCTCATTCTCTGCCTCCTGTACGTCCTGATTCTCTGCCCCTGTACCATGTCCTCATTCTCTGCCTCCTTGTACCATGTCCTCATTCTCTGCCCCCGTACCATGTTATCATTCTCTGCCCTCCTGTACAATGTCCTCATTATCTGCCTCCTGTACCATTGTCCTCATTTCTCTGCCCCTTGTACCATGTCCTCATTCTCTGCCCATGTACCATGTACCTCATTCTCTGACTCCTGTACCATGTCCTCAGTCTCTGCCTCCTGTACCATGCCCTCATCTGTGTCTCGCATGCCCTCATTCTCTGTCTCCTGTACCATGTCCTCTTCTCTGGTCATCCTGGACAATGCCCTCATCTCTGCGTCTGGGACCATGTCTCTCTTCTCTGTCTCCTGACCACGTCCTCATTCTGATGTCTCCTGGACCATGTCCTCATTCTCGACTCCTGTACCATGTCCTCAGGACTCTGCCTACTGTACCATGCCCTCATTCTCGTATCCTGTTACCATGCCGATCATTCTCTGGGTCTCCGGTACCATGTCCTCGATTCTCGTCTCCTGGACCATGCCATCATTCTCTGCCTTCTGGACCATGTGCCTCATTCTATGTCTCCTGTACCATGTCCTCATCTCTGTCTCCTGTACCATGTCATCCTTCCCGTCTCCTGGACCATGTTCCTCATTCTCTGACTAATGTACCTGTCATCAGTCTCGCCTCTGTACCAGGCCCTCATTTCTCTGTCTCCTGTACCATTGCCCTCAATCTCTGTCTCCTGTACCATGCCCTCATTCTCTGTCTCCTGTACCATGTCCTCATTCTCTGTCTCCTGGACCATGTCCCCATTCTTGGTCTCCGTGTACCCATGATCTCATTCTCTGTCTCCTTGTACCATGTCCTCAACTCTGCCTCCGGTACAAGGTCCTCATCTATTTATCTGTACCACATCCTCATTCTCTGTCTCCTGTACTATGTCCTCATTCTCTGTCTCCTGTACCATGTCTCATTCTCTGTCTTCTGGACATGTCCTCATTCATATTCTATGTACAATGTCCTAATTCTCTGTTCCTGTAAGTCCTCATTCTCTGTCTCCTGTACCATGTCCTCATTCGCGCCTCCTTACCATGTCTCTCATTCTCTGCCTCCTGTACCAGTGCTCATTCTCTCGCCTGTACCATGTCCTCATTCTCTGTCGCCTGTACCATGACCTCATTCTCGGTCTCCTGTACCATGTCCTCATTCTCTTATCCTGTTACCATGCCTCCTCTCTGCCTCCTATCCATGTCCTATTCTCTGTCTCTGGACCATGCCCCTCCTTTCTGCCTCCTGACCATTGTCCTCATTCGCTTGCCTCCTGTACCATGTTCTCATTCTTCTGCTCCTTGTACCATGCCCTTTCTCTGCCTCTATCCCAGTCCTCATTCTCTGTCTCCGTACCATGCCCTCCTTCTCTACCTCCTGAACCATGCCCTTCCTTCTCTGCACCTCCTTCTGTACCATGTCTCATTCTCTGTCTCCTGTACCATGCCCTCCTGCTCTGCCTCCTAGTCCAATGTCCTCTTCGCCTCCCTCCGTACCATGTTCAATCATTCTCGGTCTCCTGTACCATGTCCTCAGTCTTTGCCTCTGTACCATGTCCTCATACTCTGCCTAGTAACCATTCCTCATTTCTATATTCTCTGTACCATGTCCTATTCTCTGTCACCTGTACCATGTTTTCATTTTCTATCTCTTACATGTCCTCATCTCTGGGTCCTGTACCATGTCCTCATTCTTATATTCTCTGTACCTCATTCTCTGTCTCCTGTACCATGTCCTCATTCTCTGCCTCCTGTACCATGTCCTCATACTCTATCTCCTGTACCATGCCCTCATTCTCTGTCTCCTGTACCATGAACCCATTCTTCTGGACCATGTTCTCATTCTTTTTCTTCTGTTCTCATTCTCTAACTATGGAGGCATGTCTCTTTCTCTTGTAGCATTTCCTGTACAATGTATCCATAAAAAAAATTCTTCAGCATGTATTTGATCTTTTTTTCTGTAGCATGTCATTATGCTTTAACTTTTGTCCTTTTATTCTATTACTTGTAGCATGTCCCTCAATTTTTTTCACTTGGTCTCCATTTTTTTTTTTGCTGTACCATTATTTTCTACCTCCTGTACTATGTTTCCATTTTCTGTCTCCTGTAGCATGTACATATTCTCCAGCAGAAAAGCTAATTGAAGGCACTGGATCCCGTTTATTTTTGCTTTTCCAATATCCAGTTCTCTAGAGAATCCTCTTTTCGCTTTAAGAATTCCAGAAGGAATAGTTCACAAAAAGACTTAAAAGTACCCCATACACGCAGAGATGGCTGCAGGATTCTCGGGCGACTGATTGCAGCGTGATGACGTCATCACGCTGCAGCCAGTCACCCAGAGGATTGGGGCACACCCTTTGTGTGCCCGCCATTACTTTGGATAGGGGATCCAAATGTAATGGATTCGGCCAGAGAAATACAGACATATCCATTCTCTGACCGATCAAGTAAGCAGTCAAAACCTTCTATTGCTCCATAGTTGCACAGGCATGTGTATTCAAGGTGGCAACTCACCGACAACTTATACTCAACTCATATTTTACTTGTGATTTAAGTGGACAAAACTCTTTCATACCATGAAAGAGTTTTGTCCACTTAAATCACAAGTAAAATATGAGTTGAGTATAGGTTGTCGGTGAGTTGCTGCTTAAGTGAACCTGTTGACTTGTCTCGCATGGGCAACTTGTCTCGCATGGGCAATGTATGTGTTTGGCCACAGAGGAACAATTCCCTCTCTAGCTTATTCCACCTTCGACTGGTGAACCTATAGATCCTACATAGGACCTGCGTGTATGTTCTTCTGTGATTGATCAGCTTTGCTGCTGACTTTTCTCAGAGAAAACAATGACCATCAGACAAGGTTTTGAAATTTGCCCAAATAAATCGTTATTCTTGAAACTGGGAACAAGCATATAGTAAATAAGTGTCAGAAAAGTGTCAGTAATCTGTACTTATATCTTCCGGGTCAATGACTCAGAACTGCATAACTATTTCAGCCAGGCAATGAAGATTCTTAAAAGCAGAGGTCAGCAATGGCAACCTACATCATTTTCTTATGACGTGTTCACTTGAAGTAACACATGAAACACAATTGATATTGTCATTCCTAAACACTGCAATCCTCTACTGTTGTTATGTAACTAGCAAACCAAATCCGCCTTCTGGGGCCGCTCCCAGAGTGACCTGCACACACCAGGCGAAAGTACATTCCTCTTCTGGCTGTGTACACAGTCATATGAGCTGAGTCATTAGAACAAGTGCATGGCTAACAGAGCAGGACCCCGTTGTAGAAATAACTTGCATGTCTTTAAAGTGAATCAATGTTAAGTGCAGCAAGCTAAGCAATATTAATGTATAATGCTTTCCAGTATTTATTATTACCTCTCACTGATATCTCTCTAGACCCCAGGTGGCCAAAGGCTGCATGCCCTTTGGGCATTCTGTAGCGGCCCTCCACTTGCGGCCCCCGAAACCTAACTGTAAAGGCCCCCATACACGTGTCGGATTCCCACCGGATTCCGGCACGATCGATTCCGGGCGCGTGCACGCCAAACGATCGTGCCGGAATCGCATGCAGCCCACCTTGTCCAATCGATCAGGTCCGATCGTTCAGGGGCCCAGAATCGGATCCGACAGAGAACCAACATGTTGGTTCCATCAGATTGATTCTGCCCAGATCAGGGGGAGTTGCCATTTGTGAGGTGGACAATCGGACACGGAATCGTCCTGGAATCCGTTGGACAAGGTGGTATGCAGCGATAGATACTCTTAATTGGCCGATTGATCACACCTGCGATTCCCGGCAGAATCGCTGGAATCGATCGGGTGAGTGATCAATTGGCCATGGAATCCGACACGTGTATGGCTAGCTTTAATGCATAGGAACTCACCTGTCCACCCATCCTCCGCTGACGTGTCCTGGACTGGGATCTTCTTAGAGCAGGAAGAGGAGGAGAGGCGAGGGACTTGCTCAGAGCCAGTGACCAAGGGCCTCTCTTCCTCTTTCTTCTCTAAGAAGATCCCAGGTCAGGTCACATTAGCGGAGGATTGGTGGACAGGTAAGTGCCACTGCTCCCACTATCCCAAGGAATGGGGAATGATTGTATAATATATATTGTGGCCAATAACCTCAGAATAGGGACACATAACCTTTGAATCAAAGGTTGTATGCCCCATAGATATCATCATAGGCTTTGTTTAAATCAAGTTTTGTTATTTAAGAATGAAAAAAAAATGTCTTCTAGCTATACCTGCTGTCATTTATTCATAAAAAAATACCTATACAAGTCAGTATAGTTTGAAAATGTTATGTGCGGCCCTCTAATAATTCCGAGGGCCTCATTTGTGGCCCTCTATATCAACTCAGTTGATATGACCCGCGGGTCATATCCAGCCCGTTTAGTCTTTTATTCTTTGTCACCTTGGTTTCAAGACTCACTGACGTCACTTTCAGTAACTGGAGATTTACCTCCTCTCCCTCCTACTTAGTACTTGCTACAGTACAGTGAGGTGCCTGCAGGAAAGCGAAAGCACACTCTCCTCTGAGAGTGGCTTTGAATTAATGTACTTTTGAGGGTTTGCCTCCACTGTGTGTGTCAGCTGGACAGCTTCCCTGTCTCTGTAACTTCCGAGTCTGGAGGTTGATCTAAGCCATACCTGTCAACTTTAATTTGTAATAAATTGGGGGAATATAGGGAGTGATGTCACGGTACGAAATGTGGTTCTTACGCGTTGCAAATACCGGAAGTGACGTCAGTATCGGGCTTAGTTCTCGGCTGAATTAACAGCGAGAGGGAGTCTCCCATACATGTCTAGATTTTCTGTTCAATCAACCTAAAAAGATACATTTTCGGGGTCAGGGAAATTGGTGATTGATTGTATGTTTGACAACTGTAGTAACAGATATTTGATCAACTTTTTTGGGATCGACTGAAAGTGTAATCAATTTCAATACAACCAATTAAAATTTACCAGTCCAATAATTTTTCAAAAAAATGTTCCCAATTTTAATTGTTTAAGGTTGATCTCACATGTGGGCTGCCATAGGTTTTCAATCAATCAACAGAAAAATCGATTGAATTTAGTTGATTGGATGAAAAATCTAGACCTGTATGGGGGCCTTTACTCTCCCTGCTAATGTCCCACCCTGCTTGCGCTGATAATGTGCGGTATGGGACATTAGTTTATAAACATTACAAGCCGCCTATTCCAATATATTGCCAACATCCCGAATTAAATATATAGAAAGGAAGAGGAAAACACAAGTTCTCCCCAGGTTGGGCGAGAGGGACTTTAACGGCAAAGAAAGATGACGTTGATTGAGTTTATTGACACATAATAACACCAACATACGGATCAAACAATGATTCCCACACAGTATATTACAGTACAGCCATTTATAAACATAACAAGCATTACATATATGAACAAATGGGACATTAGCATTAGCATTAGACAATTCCCCCAATTTCAAGAATCTGGAAAAAATGCAGGATTTATTGAAAGCCACATAAAAAACTTGACGAATTGAAGAGTTTTATATCCGCACAACCACACTCTATGTCGGAAAAGACTCTCCCGGTACGCAGCCTCCCTCTCAGATTAAGTGTCTTGCTGGTTTGAAACCCCAGGTGCCGGGCTACAGAGGATCAGTTCATCCACGTGTATGCAAGAAAAGGAAGAGAAGTAGCTGAAATCCGTACTCCGTTTATTCATCAGCTTTATTCAAAACATCACAGGATACAAATATAGTAGTACAGACAGGGTCCCTCCAGGGATCGCCCCTCTGACGCGTTTCACTTAACCTCCCTAGTGGTTGAGACGAACCCTGTTGGTTCGGTGAACAGGGTCCTCTCAACCGCCGGGGAAGCCGGCGGCGGGGAGACCCTATGCCTCCCCGGAAAGCTGCAGCGATTGTCTTCATCGCTGCAGCATTTCCGGGTTGGCGGCATAGCCATAGACCTCCATGTTAATGGAGGAGCGCCGGCTTTCTCTCACACGCAGCTGTTGTCAGTAATGACAACAGCTGCGAGTAGAGCTCCGGCGGGAAGCCGGAAACGACAGGCAGTGCACTCTGTACACTGCCTCGATCGCCCGTCGGCGCGATACGGGCGGTGCGCTAGGAAGGTTAATGAAGTGTAATCATAAAAACTTGACTTGAGGGTTAACAGGTATGAGCTAAGCATGAAGCAAACAGTTCGCGGTAAGATGCACATAGAGTTGCGCCTTAAGGAGTGAAAAATACAGAACTTACATCTTCCTATGAACTGCTCTTCTAGGCCAGGGATGGGCAAACTTTTTCACTTGTAGGCCACAATTGTTTGATAGAGCGCCTGCACATTGTGTACAACTGCCACACACAGCGGCTTCTGTTTTCACTGGACATGGACAACTATGGCACGCCAACCATTTACAAGCTGTAGCTCCCCTCTGCCTATTTCCTGCAATAGACAAAGAAAGTGCCCAGAGGAGATATAGGGACCCTTCCACCACCTCATCACATAATCTTGCCCCTGCGTCGTCTCAGTGGCTACGTTCGGACGCCTCTTGCCATTATGTCTACTTATTGCAGGGAATGAGTGGAGAGGAGTCAGGACGTCTTGCCAATAAGGTAACAATGGTTGAAATGGGCCAAATGTGGCCTGCGGCCATATGGCTAATATCTCTCTATTTAACAAAGATTATTTTGCTTTGACTAATATGTAGTCTCTGAATGGCAGGCTATTTTAAGATTGGATTAAATGTTTATTTAGTATTCATTTTAGGCAGAGTAGGATAACATGTCAGCCTTAAAGAATGTTTCCTTCTTGCAAGAGTCTAATGCCTGCCATACACCCACAGATGGGTGCCGACAGACAAGCTCCGATGAGCTGTGGAATGCAAACATGATGACGTCATCACGTTTGCATCCTGGTGCATTATGGGGCTGCTTTAGTCGGCCGGCACCCTTTGTGTGCCAGCCATTAGCTTCAATGAAGACGCCGGTCTTCATTGAAGTTAAAGGCATCGGCTTCCATCGGCCAGAGAACATCGGACATGTCCGTTCTCTCGCCGGCCGAGCTGTGGGGCCACAAGGATCTGTCGCCCCATGTGGGCACGCGCCGATAAGCGGACGATTTTTCCGCTGACCGACGGTGCGAGCGCGCATGCCCGTCGGTCAGGTGAAAAATTGGCCGCTTCTCGGCATGTGTATGCCAGGCATTATTGTTCATGGGGAGGGGGATGTAATCATTTCAATCAGTAGACACACCCTGCCTATCTGATTACATTAGCCTGCATATCAGATGAATATGCTGTTCATAGAGCCAATCCACAATATTGTTTCTATAGTCCTTGGCCACCAAGGCTACACACTGACGGTAAACCCTAAAGGTGGCCATACACAGGTGGATTTCCCACATGATTCCTGGCTGATCGATCACCAGGCGCGTGCACGCTGATCGATCGACGAGGAATCGAGTGCAGCCCATCTTGACCGATCGACCCCGATCGACATGGCCCCCAAATCGGATCGGCCAGAGAACCAACCTGTTGGTGTTTTCTGATCGATTGGGCACACATCAAGGGGCGTTGACATTTTTGAATCGATCGACTGGTAACAGAATTGTCCAGGAATCGGTGGCCTAAGGTGGTAGGCACAGACTTGTATGGTTGATCGATCGACGCCTGTGGCTTCACTGGAATCGATCGGAACGTCGATCGATCGCTCAGGAATCGACACGTGTATGGCTAGCTTAATGAAGCCATCCAAATAAGACAGATTCTTATTTTATTTTTGCTCCCAAAGATGCCCTATGTCTTATTTTCGAGGGGGTGTCTTATTGTTCCATTAAGAAGAATACGGCACTGGGGTATCAGTGTGCGGATGCAGATCAATTGTGCAAAACGTAGTTGAACGCATAAAAATGTTATTCTTTGTTGATAAGCATTCATGTATTCTCCTGCAGATCGACTGTGCGTGATGACGTCATCACATGGCATCCAAAGTAGTGAAATGTATGGACATGTCTGTAATTCTTTAGATTGATTTTCGGGCCGATTTCACGCCCGATTCAAGGTAGGCGCTTTAGATTTACGCCCGATTTTGTGGCAGATCAATCGCCGCAAGCGCAGCCACAAATCTAACGCGCCCATCTTAAATCGGACAATAGATCGGCTCGGAAATCAATCTGACATGTCCCTAATTTTTACATCAATCTCATTACTTTGGTTGGGGTAAGTAAATACCAGCACACAAAGGGTGCCCGGCAGATTCTCAGCACGACCGGCCGTCTGTGGCTGGCTTAATTCATCCTAAGGGCTTGTTTCCACTGGTGCGTTTTTGTGCGGTTGCGTGCGTTCGTAACCGCGCGGCCGAAACCGCAGTCAACCGCATCCATTATAAACCTCAATATAGTTTCCACTGGTGCGGTTGTGCGCGTTCGAATGCGGATGGATGCGGACGCAGTTTAGGGCGCGGTTGTGAACGCTACCCTACAGCGTTTCGAACCGCATCTGCATCCCAACCACATCCCAAAATCGTGCAAGAACGCACCCATAGGAAAGCATTGGATGCGGTCAAATTCGCGCAAAAACACGCAAAAACGCATGGAATGCGATTATAGAGCGGATGCGGATTCAGGGCGCGTTTGAAAAAACATTTGCGTCCAAAAAACCTGCAAAAACACATGCCATGCGTTTTCGTGCAGACGGGCATACGGTTTCGGCCGCGCGGTTACAAAAACGCACCAGTGGAAACAAGCCCTTACTTCTAAGGCTTAGTTTCCACTTGTGTGGAAGCCGGCGGCGCGGTTGCCGCTGCTAAGAACCGCCGCTACTATGGATTATAGGTAATAGGAATATCCCAATAATATGGTCAGAGAGGAAAAGGGAAATATGGGAATCACGAAATATATACCAAATAAGAGACCTGATATCGGATACAAGACAACTGTTTACATTTCACGAGCTAAAAGAGAGGAAGGGTATGCCTGAAAGTGAATGCTTTGCGTACCTCCAGATCCGTCACTACCTGCAGGGAAAAACTCAAAAACTGTGTATCCCAGAACCTACAGCCTTTGCAAAATTATGCAGTAGAGACTCCCAGATTAGGGGCAGCATCTCCAGCATATATCGGACCCTGGAAG
>CM070041.1:3869102-3885851 GCA_036250615.1 Ptychadena robeensis
ACTTGATAAATTTTATAACACCTGGGAACCCTGGGATGTGTATATAAAAAAAGAGAGCGGAGCCGCAGACGACAGAGGATAAAATAGGAGAAGGCAATAGAAACAATGGAGTATATTATAATTTGTTAAGTTATACAAATGCAAGGTATAAGGTGTGGATGGTGTAAAGAAGAAATAGAAAGGAAGAAACGTATGAAAGAGAGTAATGTTATTTATTTTTTTTATTTATTGTTATTGTTATTGTCATTTAAAATAATAAAAGAGAATTTGTCAAAAAAAAGAACCGCCGCTGCTAAGAACCGCATCTCATGCGGTTTTTAGCGGCGGCCATTCACCCCTATGGCCGCGGTCAGTGCTGGGCGGCCGCGGAATCGCACGGACCTTCTGCGGACAGGGGTCTAGCCCATTGAAAAGAATGGGCGCGGATGTATCCGCGCCGTGCACAACCGCGGGCTTCCGCTTCAAGTAGAAACAAGCCCTAAGATCTCTTCCACACCCTGATAATTTCCGCTCAGACTATCGTTAGATCTTCCTGTTTCATCTTTCATTTAATTAGATGAATTTTACAGAGAATGCCGGCTTTCCTGACCCTGCCTTTATTGTCCTTCGATTTATTAATCCTTGCCTAAATAGCTCATCCTCCACATGTATTTCTGATTTTACACACATACTCCTCATACTGACCTTCCAATGACCTTGTAAAGTCCTCTCTACTTACAACCTCCTCCTAATCTGTGTTATAAGATTTCTTAGTCATCCTCCATTCTCTGGAATTCTCCTCCTCGTCCTATTAGACTCCCACCTTAGAAATCTGTAAACACATCTACAGAACATGCGGCTTCAATATTGCTCTTCACTGTCCTGTCTACTCTAGCCATTCATTACCCAACAGCTTTCTTCCATCATCCCCTGCCATCCGTCTCCTCTGGACTGTAGGTCAGTGAAGGCCTAGACTACGTCATGGACAAGTAAAGGTGGGTTTGCATGTGTAAATTTTTTCTTCAATCAACTGCCAATTAGATTTTTTTGTGGTTGTCAAACATCGTTCGTTCATTTATCTAATGTAACATTAGATTTTTTGTTCATCCATCCCGATATCGAATGAAAATGCATTCGAAACTACAGATAAAAATTTACCAACATGTTGGATGACCTTTCTAAATATTTTTTGTTCGAGGTTGAAACAAATTTATCCATCGAACAAATTGGCAATTCTAGATTTTTGTTCAATCGTTTGTTGATTAACCTCCCTAGCGCACTGCTGAGGTCCAGATTCCTGTTCCAAAAGTGCACCATAGACATTAATGGTAAATATTTCTTTATGTTGTAGGCCTGTAACTTCCCAAAATCTGTCCGTACAAGGGTCTAATAGACATCCTGACCCGGTGGGCAGGGACTTTACACACTTTTCACATGCTCAGAGTTCATTCTCCCGCATCGACACCTTCCTCACCACCTCGCAGTTTCTCTCATGCTTTTCGAAGGCTCGCATAGGGGATTTGGTCATTTCGGATCACGCCCCGGTGCTGGTGGAGATTAGAGGGTTGGGCGTGCCGCCTTCACCTAGGATTTGGCATTTCCCAGCGTACTTGGCAAAGGACACCACCTTCCAAGCTATGGTGCAGAGTTGGTGGTTTAATTATCAACGGGACAACGCCGCCGAAACTACAGATAAAAATTTACCAACATGTTGGATGACCTTTCTAAATATTTTTTGTTCGAGGTTGAAACAAATTTATCCATTGAACAAATTGGCAATTCTAGATTTTTGTTCAATCGAACAAAAAATAGTTTGTTCTTTGTTGATTAACCTCCCTAGTGCACTGCTGAGGTCCAGATTCCTGTTCCAAAAGTGCACCATAGACATCAATGGTAAATATTTCTTTATGTTGTAGGCCTGTAACTTCCCAAAGTATGTCCGTACAAGTGTCTAATAGACATCCTGACTATAATAATGTTTGAAACACACAATTATTATAAAAAAGTACATTAAAAATTATAAAATGTATCATTTGAATGCTAAAATCTCTTGAATACTTATTTGGTATGAAAGATTTAAAAACAGTATTTATGTTTGTTTATAATAAAAAATTTATTACAATTGGAAATGTGTTTTGTTTTTGTTTTACTTATTATCACTGTATCCAAAACAATGGCATTTGACACCCTCTGAAAGGGTTAACTTCAAAGAGCACATCTGGGAATGACAATGGGGGTGATATTCCAGGTGTGCTCCTTGCGGGGGGGGGGGGGGGCGGGACATTCATATGCAAATTGGGCTGGGAGAGGGGTGACATGCTGGCTTGCTTCAGTGAAAAAGCAAGCTTCAGATCCCCCGGACAGCATGGAGCAGAGTGTGCTGCTGTGGGGATCTGAGTTTAGATGGAGCCGCCCCGACCGCTAGGGCGGTTAAACGAAAAAAATCTACACGGGTAAACCCACCTTAACCTCCTGAGCGTTTCGCCGAGGTCCAGATTTCTGTACCAAAAGTGTTACGCTGTTTATCATTGAAAAACAAATGTTGTAGGCCTGTAACTGACCAAAATATATCCAAACACGGGTCTAGTAGACATCTTAAAATATATAAAGTTTTGAACGCTTAAATATTTTTCAAAAATCACATTTAATAATCAAATTTAATAGAAAACACAAAAATCTGCTCAAACTAGAATTCATTTTCTAAATCAACCAAGACTGACAGGCGGTCTGATACACCACAATGTCACACACTGGCACATTTGCTGGCGGATTACCTGCAGCTTGCCCGTGGCTTAGGGCTCACTCTTGCCGCATTGGGGGGAGTGCACCCTATTGATTGAAGACAAAATGCTGAAAAACTGCGCCCATACTGCATTCATACATGCAGCACGAGCGCTGTTTTTCCGCGTCTTGGTGTCTCTGGCGGCAATGTGCGGTGCTGCAATGAAGACGTGGCATTCCACAGCTTCCTATCCTCACCGCGCACGCCCCACTCAAATAGCGCAGAATGGTCACTGTGCCATTCATTTGAATGGGAAGTGTCCTCTCTGCGTCTTTTTCTCTGCTGCCGACGTACATCCACTGCGGGGAAAATGACGCAGTGGACGCAAGCCCTTACAAAGAATTTACTTCTTATGCGTTTTCCTTTATTTTGAACTTGATTGGATACAGAAAAAAATCAATTCAATCAAATCCAACATGAAAGAAAACTCATAATAAGTAAATACGTGTTTTTTGTTTTTTTTTATTGTTTTTTTTTTCATTTTGAATTGGAGGCAAAAAAATCGCTCCAATCAATGTCAGAATGAAAGATAAACTATAAAGAGCAAAAAAAAAAGAAAATCTTGGACTTCCCGCCCTTCCCTCTCCCGATGACGTCATCACTCACCCACCGGCGCGATCCCGAACACCGGGATCTGAAGATCAGAAAGCGGGGGACACAGCAAGAAGAGCAGCATGTCTCCTGGGCTGCCTGCAAGCCATCTGGGTGCAGGGAACAGCAGCCGGAGTTAATTCGGGCTGATCAATTTCAGCAACTTTATTTAACTTGGGCTGAACACCCAGAAGGTTAAGCATTAAGCCTCACAATAGCGCGCTGTGGGGGATCACACTCAAACGGCGTCTCCAAACAGCATTAATCCAATAGACTGTTTACCTTTTAAGGGCTCCTGCCCACGTTTATTAGTACACAAACGGTCCAAAGCGAAGTTTCACCCTCACAGGGGTTAACATCCAAAGAAACAAAAGTCCTTGAAAATGCCAATCCCCCTGGCATTTCAAATGGTCGACATAAATCATCCTTTCTTGGTTCGGCTTCCTAGCAGCAACAGGCCTGGGTATCACACTCCCTGTGAGACCCCCCTGTACCAGCTGCTCCAGTACCACAGGCCTGGGCCCCACACTCCTTGTGTGCCCCCCTGTCTTTACTCAGAAGCCGTGTCTCTCAGAAGCCGTGTCTGGAGATACACCCCACTCACCTGCAACCCAGGAGGCCCACCCAATTCCATCCTCTCTATCCCAGAGTCCGGGAGAAAACACAAACAAAACACAAAGCACCCTAATGGTGCTGTGCAAATAATCATTACCGGACTCCTTCCAGGAACCACCCAACAGTCTAATTTTACAGGGACAGATGACCAATCTGTCACAGCGCCCATTTAAAAACAATGGCTGTGATGTATAGAAAACACGCCTTAAAAACAACGGTGCATATTGTACACGTCACTGGGTTGCCCCCTTTGATTTTCACAGTAACCCACCTCGTTTTTTTATACAAAGTGCTGCGGGCTATGGAGATAGACAGGTCATAGCCCATGGGTATGTATAAACATTGTCTTCCATTCGCCTTTTTTCTCGTGTTCGCACCTCAAACACTGAAAAAAACAGAAGCAGTGGAGTCTAGGCCTAAAGGTTTGTGTACACTATACATCCAGTTTGCACTGTGATGCCCCCGACAACATTTTTTTATTGCACACGTGGGGTAAACTGACGCGGTGTGTTTAAACGTGGGGTAAGTTGACGCGGTGTGTTGCGGTGCTGCAGAGCAAGGTAATGTCCATGCGGTGTGTTGCGGTCAAATTGAATGCTGTCGCAAATTCCTTTCTCTGCTTGGGAGTGACTTTGACCTACTTTTCTTGAGGAGGAGATTTAAGGGTCACAAAACAAGAATAAAACCAGATTTGAGGCTGTGATTTCAGGTCATCTCTGGAAACAGGTTCAGGTCGTTCAAAAATTTGCTCATTTCTTTCTGTATTCTACCAGACTTTGCTGAAGTATTATTCAGGTCATGGCACACGCCGTCTGTAACCTGATTCCTCCAGTAACATGTCAGCAATTAGCAGTGGTTACAGTTTGTATCTTTATTATTGACAAAATATCTGTGCTGGCCCTGGCTGGTACCACTCAGCCTTAAGCTGGCAAATCCAAGAGAAACTGGCTGCCCAAGGACAGCATGACATGTGTGCGGCCTTATCACACTCTACAAATACAGCAGGGCCGTTACTAGGCATTTTGGTGCCCTAAGCAAATTGTCGTGCACCCCCCCCCCCCCCCCAATACGCAGGAGACATGTAATGGCAACATATTCCCTGATCTACTCCCTGTAACCTGGCTGATCTCTTTGAGGTGTCCACTTGCATCCTCCCCCACCTAGGGCCTTGGATGCAACATTTTTGTCATCTTTCATACCCCCCCCCCCCTATAAAATGAAACGGATCCAGTTTGAAATAATGGACTATCCGCTGATGTTTTTCATTATTCAGTTTAAAGGCCCCCATACACATCACGTTTCGGATTTGTCCAGGATTCGGGGGCCCGACCGATTCCTGTTCCGACCTCTTAGTCCTTGTCTCTTTCACAGCGAAACGATCGTGCCGTAATCCTCGCGTGCAGCCCACCTTGTCCCATCGATCACGCCGATTGATTCAGGGGCCTAGAATCGATCCGACAGAGAACCAACATGTTTGTCTTTTTGATATCCGATTCTGCACACATCAGGGGGATATGCCATTTGTGATGTGGAGTCTCAGCGATTGCATCGGACACGGAATCGTCCGTACTCCGTGGACAAGGTGGGTATTCAGCGATCGGATTCCTCTTAATATTGGCCGATCGATCACCACCTGCGATGTCCCGCCATAATCGCCGGAATCGATCGCCATCGTTGATCGATCGCCATGGAATCCGACTGTGTATGGCTGGCTTATACGGATCTCAGTGCACAGCCTTTGTGTTTACGTATTTGTGATGTGGTAAGTAAGTGAAAGTTTTATTAATAATATCCCTGTTATATTAAATAATGTCATATTTTTTTAGTCATGGTGACATGAACCACCCTAGCGTGCGGGCGATCACCACTCGTGCCAGCTGCCTGCAGCTGCTACTATAGCACTGGACTAGGTGCTGCCGTCCAGTACGAATCGGGGCTCCGGAGAGCATACTCACGCTGTCCCTGGTTGTCCCCGTGTCCCCGATGCCGTCTCGGATGCCTCTGCTTCTTGGTGACTAACTTTTCCTCCCCCCCCCTCGAGTGACGTGATGACGTCACTCGGGGATGCGGCGGTAATATTTTGAAACTGTCACATATAAAGTATGTTTTTATTACATAGGGGATTTGGGAAGCAGTTTTCCTAGCCTAGAAAACTGCTTTCAAACTCCCAGTAATAAACATCGCCAGGAAGGATGTACCCTGATGCCCCAGAATGTGCCCATTTGCTGGTAACCCTTTTCTTTCCCTTTGTTGAATTTTATCACACCAGGTTAGAAAGTGTTAAGTTTGCAAATGGGAACTCTTGGGCTCAGGGACTTTTTATTTTGGGGGCATATTTAGTACATAGCAGCATAGTTTGTGTCCCTAATTCTTGGTTTTTTTTTCATTTTTTTTATTAAAATTTTTTTTTTATTTTTTTTACATAATTGTTTGTTTTCAAATTATATAGTCAGATGTCTATTGAGCCCTTGTACGGACAGATTTTGGGAAGTTACATGCCTACACATAAAGAAAAATTTTACCATTGAAGTCTATGGTGCGCTTTTGGTACAAATCTGGCCTCAGCAGTGCTCTAGGGAGGTTAACCACCTCCCATCAGGACACATGAACTCTTCATCTTAAGCAGGGTCGTTTAATAGAGATCCCCAGACAAGGACATAAATTTGTTCTTACAAGATTGTTGTGGACTACAAGTCTCACACAACCCTGTCGTGCTCTTGATAGATGCCAGAGGGGAGTTTTGCTGAGATTTGTTTCCCCCCATCCACCATGAACCCTCACTCTGCGCTTGTGTTCTTTTATTACCCAGCTTGCTTAGGAACATTGTCCTCGGCAGCACTCAGGGCACGGCTCACAGAGACGGTGCCTAAAGTCCGAAATCCTTTAATATTAACCATTATCCTTCCTAGTGCCCTATCATTGTGCGCTTTCATGAGAGCACTGAAGTACAAGTTGTTAAAATTTCGGGCGTGAATATAGCTTCAGGTATGGAGGTGGGGGGGGGGTGACACTGTGTAATGGGTTGTGCCCGCGCCAGGTGGCCCCCTTCGAGTAGCCCCCCCCCCCATGCCTAGCCCCCTAACGGAGGGAAGTCTACTTCGTTGCTACGTTTGCAGGCTTTGCATGTGCAAACACTAGAAACTTGCCTCACACTGCACCCGCCCTCAGCGCCTCACACACACAGATTGAACTTGTCGTATTTGCCGGCTCTGTTGTTGCTCTCGGGTGAGTAGCCTAAACGTCACCCATGCCCGTCGGCCGGCTGGTCAGACAATTGAGGCCGAACCGCCAAGAGCACGAGTGTACTAGTTGGCGGCGGCCAATCATCGCCTGTCTTGAGCTGAGAGTAGTTACAGATTGGGAGAGGTGAATAGGCATCGTGTATGGATCCCGCTTGTCTCCTCACAGCCATTGCGTCTTGAGCTCCATAGACACAGCATTGTGTGAGCAGGGCCGTTTCTAGCCATTTTGGTGCCCCTAGAAAACAAATTACAGCTGTAAATGGCGCCCCCGTTTAATGTGGCCCCTAAGCATTTGCTTCAACTGCCTATCAGTAAAAACGGCCCTGAAAATCCATATTTCTAACAAAATTCCTATCCTAGCAGCGTATCTAAACAGATTAATTTAGATCTTGGAACTTTTTTAAGCTGAGCTCTGTCTTGCACCATTTCACTGCTGTACAGGCTCCACTTCCTGTACCAAATCACAACTCTGCCTGCTCTGAGATTTTCACGTGTGCATCAGAATGAAAGCAGATTGAGCTGGTCCCTTTTTTCATTGTCATCTAGTCCAGGGATCTTAACCTTGTTAGTATGCAACACCGGAAGTAACATCATAAAGTGATCACTTTCTTTCTGTATTGGGAACCAGAAGTGCCAGTGTGGAGTTGCCTACCCGCCGTTCCAAATACCAGAAGTGACTCTGCACGTCCCAACTTTTCTGACACAATCAGGTAGGTGTATGGCCCTCCTCCATCCTTTTTCCCCCTTGCTTGTGTCAAACGATGTGCAGGTGGAATGAGAAAGAGTACAGCTAGCCATACATGTGTCGGATTCCAATGTCCGATACGCTTCATCATCCGATCGATCTGGCGATCTGCCCGGGATCGGCAGGTGTGATCAATCGGCCAATTAAGAGCATCCAGCGCACGCATACCACCTTGTCCAACGGCTTCCGTGTCCGATTGTCCACCTCACAAATGGCAACTCCCCTGAATTCTGGGCAGAATCATCTGATGAAACCAACATGGTTGGTTCCTGTCGATCCGATTCGGGGCCCCTGAACGATCGGGACCTCTGACGTTGGAATAAGGTGGGCTGCATGCGATTCCGGCACGAATCGTTGGCGTGCCACGCGCCGGAATCGATCGTGCGGCATCCTGTGGGAATCCTCCACTGTATGGGGGCCTTATGTGCTGTTTTCCACGTGTGGATTTGCTGCGGTTGTATCCGCACGGGCTGCCGCCCCTCCGACCAGGCAAGCCATAGGCAAACCACAGCCAGGCTCCATTGATGCGGGGCGGCTGAGTGTGGAGCTGGTGCGGTTCCTAACGCTAGCTCATCAGCGTTCTCTTGCGGAAGACGTGACCAACCGACCGCATCCTTTCACAGGGGGCTGCCCCAGAGTCCTTCATCCGAACGCACGCCCTGACACTGCATCCAGATGACCACAGCTTTGGTTTGCCGGCTGTAGCGGCTGCAGCCGCGCGGATACAGCCGCAGCAAATCGCACACGTGGAAACAAGCCCTAACACCCCATCCCTCCTAACTTTCCACTCCATTTGTGGGCATCAGCGCTGCTGATTTAACATGGCAACCAAAGTACAATGGTTGTTCGACCCCCAGTTTGGGCTGGTGTTCAGTTCTATCATGCAAAAAAAGCCTGCCTAAAGCCCCCCATACACCTTACAATCTTTCCATACAATTTCCGTACAATCAAATTTTGTTCTACCAAAACCATGTAATATGAGGAGCTTTCTAATACTTCCAATCACTATGTATTCTATCTGCCCCCCCCCCCCCCCCATGCTATGTAAAACACTATGCTGACTTCTCCCACTAGCTCCCTGCACTGCATCGAGAAGCAAATAGACACAGTGATATTATCTGTTTGTAATGAATGTCTTTCCAAGTTTTTTTTGTATTACACCTAGTGTTGTGTAGCTTGCCCCACACAGGACAACACACTTGTGTTTTGAAGCACCACAATGCACATGTGTAAATCACCGGTGTTGTTTTTTTTTTTCTTTTAGTGCATTAATTGCAGCTCAGAAAATAAACTATAACAATTCAATGACTTTAATGCAAGCTCTCTGTAACCTTAGAAACCATCTACATGTGCAAACATAATGCACATAAGTGTATTCACCTCTCATGACCAGAAATCTAATTTAACAATTAGCTGTTTTAAAATGCAGATTCATAAACTGTGCTGCAAATCCCAGCTGACCTCTCCATGTACACAACAGGCCTCTCCACATTAGAAGAGCTTGGCTGGCGTCACCATGGAAACACAAAGCCAGCTTAGAAACACCTTGGCAGGGATGGAGCGCCAGCAGCGGGTCACGTGATGAAATGACTTTGGTGCCATCACGGCTCCCGTACTGGGTGTACAAAGATGGCCGCGCAGGATAGCGATGGCGAGGAGGATTTTGTCACGTATGGAAAGCCGCTGGAGCTGTACGAGGAGGGTAAGAAGAAAGTGCGACGTGTCAGGGCCCCTCGGGGTGTGTTGGGGGCTTTTTTGAGTGCTATAGGAAAGTCAGGTTTAGACATTGAAGCTCACACTAGGAAATCTCGAGTCCCATGGCCTTGTTCGGACTTCAAGTCCCAGCATGCATTGAGTGCCCATTTAGTGAATACTTATTATTGCTGATGGCACGAAATTCTGGGATCTGTAGTTCTAAATTATACTGCGCGAGCTCATGGTAAACTTATTTGCAACTTATTTTTACATCTGTCATTGTGACATTTTAACTTTGCCGCACATGTCGTACTTTTCATAAATAGTGGTTTGTTTGTTTTTTACAGGCGAACAGCCTAAGAAGCCGACCCCACTGCAAGATCAGACCGTCAAAGATGAAAAGGGACGATTTAAGCGTTTCCACGGCGCCTTCACTGGAGGATTTTCTGCTGGCTACTTTAACACTGTTGGTTCTAAGGAAGGTAAGTCCTCAAGAGTTGTAGACACCTAATGATCCCAATTTGGTGACGTTTGTTGGGGGCACCCACACACTTCATACTCACTGTTGCATGATGAGATGTGCAGTGTCTTTGTCACTAACTGTGTGTCATTGTGATTATATGTATTAAGTGGTTCTTCTGGTGGTGACATGCCACTTTCAGGTACATCTGAGAATATCATGCAATCTAGGCACAGATGAGAAATAAACAGATTGCTTTTGTGGGTTTGTCAGTGCAATGTGTGCTACCTTAAGGCCCCCATACACCTTACAATCTTTCCATACAATTTCTGTACAATCAAATTTTGTTCTACCAAAACCATGTAATATGAGGAGCTTTCTAATCCTTCCAGTCACTATGTATTCTATCAGGGAGGCCCCGGCACTACATAGTGATTGGAAGGTATATATCACTGCTATGTAGTGCCGGGTCCTCCCTGATGGAATACATAGCAGTGATTGGAAGTGACCTTCCAATCACTGCTATGTATTCTATCATGGAGGACCCAGCACTACATAGCAGTGATATATACCTTCCAATCACTATGTATTCTATCAGGGAGGACCCAGCCCTACATAGCAGTGATATATACCTTCCAATCACTATGTATTCTATCAGGGAGGCCACTATACTACACAGTTGTTGGTAGATCTAATGGAGATTGCATGGATCGATCTTAAGGTGTATGGGGGGCTTTAGTTGTGGTAATAATTTACATAGCTACAGAATAAAGACATGGCTTGTTTTGTAAGCTAGCAATCTGTTTCCTACGCTGTGCAAACGTAAATACCAAAATAGTTGCTTTACTACATGCATGCTACACATGCAGCAAAAAAAACCCTAGTCCATTTTCAACTAGGGATTCCATAAAAAAATAGATGTCATGGCACCTACAGACCCCAGTATTCAGGCAAAGATATGAAGAAGTATCCAGTTTGCAGTGAAGTCCGTACAAGTGATTTTAGTCTAGGAGTTGTACATCAACAGTTGTGCATCTGTACATCTAAGAATTCTGTATGTAAACAGATGCATATGTTAAAACATTTACAGTTGAGTGAATTTTTTTTTAATAAGTAAAAGTATTTTTTTTAGCTATACTGTTATTTAAATATAGACCCTTTATCCAAGTTTTTCTTTAACTGCTAGGACCTATGCCTATTGAATGACAGATGGAGATGCTGTAATATGTTACCTATTACTAATTTTACTGATTGTTTGCTGTAGAGTGCTCAGGTCCAATGCCATGTTTAACTGTCATTGGGCAACTCATAGGTAAAATATTTTTGCATGTTAAAAATATAAAGCCGTACCTAGCTTACGGTCTACACCTGTTTTACAGTATGTTTACAATTGTTACAAAAGTGTTATAAAAATACAAATATCAATAACCTATATGCATATGGAGTACATGCACTCCTTTTAGGGCTCATTTTAGACTGTCAGTTGAAAAATTGTTGTTTCCATCCAGTGATCACCTGAAAACCATGTCTTAGGCTATGTTTCCACATCCGTCAGGACCCCCGCTGCTAAGCGTATTGCTTGGCAGGGGTCCAGAGGGAGCACTTTAGACTTTACCTGCAGAGGCTCAACTTACTTGCTAAATGGCTTGGCACAGCATCAGCCGAGCAGGTAAGTGAATTTGCTTCGTTGGGATCCCCGCCAAGCAATATGCTTAGCAGTGCGGCTCCCAACACATGTGAAAACACCCCCTCCCCCTTATTCAGTTTCCTATAATAATAACATAGTGGTGGGTGCCATCGATTGACAGAGAGCCTCCCCAACTGCGTGTGGAATGTGTGTACTTTTAAGATTACTGCCGTCAGCCACATAAGTATTCAAGAGTATTATTATATTCAGGATGTCTATTAGACCCTTGTACGGACATATTTTGGGAAGTTACAGACCTACAACAAAAAGAAAAATGTACCATTGAAGTCTATGGTGCACTTTTGGAACAGAAATCTGAACCGCAGCAGTGCGCTGGGGAGGTTAAAGAAACTGCAAGCATTCCCTTCTGCTAACTGCTGAAGAACTACACTTCCCAGCATGCCTTGCTGCCTTTTCTAGCTGTTGTAGAACTACAACTTCTAACCTGTGAGAATTCCTATGCCTTTCGCTTATCATTCTGTCTTCTTTTCACTTACACACATTACATATACACATACCTTTTTCTCGGCTTATTGTTTCTCCCTCTCTAGGCTTCTGATTGGCTGGCAGTGCTAGTGGAGGGCATGGGGTGCTGTTATGCAATCCAAAGAGAGGGGAAGAAAACGGACAGCGTTGAGAGCCAATGGGCTGCAGTTCCTCAATCAGCTTTTGTCTTAGCTGACAGGTCGGGTGGCCACCTCTGGCATCCGTGCCATAGGTTCGTCATCAGTGCTTTGGGACATTTCCTAATATAAAACATGTATCCCACCCCCCTCATTGCCAAAAATGTTGAGTCATTTTGTTCTGACAGTCTAAAGGCATCGTAAACCACCTAAATAACATTTGTTTGAACTGGGCCTTTCAGCATCTGAAACTGGGCCTGTACTAGTGACGTTGGGTTTTATTATTCTAATGGTCCCCAAAGACCGCTTCATTAGTACAAATCTATGGACACTTAACTTCTAAGTTATTCATAGGTTTTAGCTTTCAAAGCAAGATTGAACCTGAATATAATTGTGTTGTGATGTACAATAAATCTGCTAATTAGGTGTTATGAATTTATTGCCCTCTCTTGTTAGGATGGGCTCCCTCCACATTTGTGTCATCACGGCAGGGAAGGTCCGAACGACAGGCAAGTCGGCCGGAAGATTTCATGGATGAGGAGGTAAAACATTCTGTAAATTCCACTACAACTGGTGCACCTCCAGGTCGAAGCTATATGTTGGTCACTGGCCATGGGTGTCCACAACAAAAGTGACATCTTTCCTAACACAAACAAATAATTATTTTCTGGCCACATCTCATTTTACCAACTGCAGTACTACCTTTCATTTTAAATAGAGTTGGGAAGCCCTATAATCTGTATTTTTTTTGCCCTGTTTGAGATTCCCCATTTACATCCATTTCTAGAGACCCAATGGGATAAGGGAGGATATCTTGAAAATGCAGAGGATATTCACTGAGTCTCTCTGTTGTCACTGAGTCTGTATTGAAAGGTATACCGGCTGAAAAAAGTTACCAGACCTCAAACTTGGGGGGCAGCTGCTATGACTTTGAACAGGATAAAACTGACAGAGGTGGACTAGCCCCTGTGTACATACGCTAGACAGTTCTTATTGTGAAAGGTTGCTTTTGACACTCTAAAAGACAAATAATGGCAGTGTACACACTGCTTGTCCTATTCTATGGAGGGAAGGGGGTTAGGGTGTAATTGGGGGGGGGGGGGGGGGGGGACCTAGTGTGTCTTTCCACTGTAGCAAATGGGAGCTGTCAGCCATATTGACCTCCATGTAAATGGAGGGATGTCACTATTTCCTAGCACGATTCCGCCGTCTTCAGTGACCTCTGAAAGGGTTGAAAATCGTGGCGTGCTTTTTTAAAATGCGTGCCACGTGCGTAATGCCCAGGAGGTTAATGCAACTTGAACCCTACCACTGACCACAGAGTTTTAGATTCCAAAGATCCATACAAATGATGATTTCTAAGCACAGAATTCTTGCTGATTTGTATGTATTTGCTCTTAATATTGATCTAAGTGATCCAATTGCACTAAGTTGTGCTTTGGTCAATTTAATCTTGTTTTAAACACTCCACATTGTTGTTGTGGTAGGAGTGAGACACTTAAAAAAAAAAAAAAAAAAAAAACTTGACCTGAGTACTAATCCTTCCTTACACATAGCTGAGGACTCTACACCACAATAAGATGGGTTTTGCTTGAGCCTTGAAAACCCTGTGTTTTTTTTTTTTTCTTCAAGGATCTCGGAGAGTTTGGAATAGCACCGAATGAGATCATGACGACAGAGGATTTTGCTTCCAAAACCAAAGACAAAATTCGTGAAAAAGCCAGAGAGCTGGCAGCGGTCACTGCACCCATACCTGGGGCCACAATCCTGGAGGACTTAATAGCACCTGCCAAGTAATTTGATAAAAGATATCTACTATTCGTGGTGTTTTTTGCAAGGGAGTCCTGCCCAAACGTAGTAACTTTAGGATGCAGTCATGAAAGATTAGAACGTTTGTCCAGTTTCTTTTGTCCTATGTATCCTCAATGAGGTGAGTGTTTTCTTCCTGTCCTGCTATGATATAGTGGTCAGTGAGGCAGGGGATCTCTCTAGTAAGGTTGAATGAAGAAATAAGTCACTTTCACATAGTAGTCAACTAGTTAAGACCCCCCCCCCCCAATACACAATTGTCTAAAATCGCTATATGCTGCAGTATGACCTGTGTCTTGTCTAGATATGCCAGGATTTAATCAAATGGTGTGGGTTCCACTTTGGCCATACTGATCACACCACACTAGGCTAATGATAAAGAGATTCTCATTGATGTGAGGAATAAGAACTTTCCTTTTTTCAGATGTTTGTAGAGATTCCGTGTCCTTATCCTGCATATTGCTGGAGAAATGGAGAATATTCATATAAAGATCTTTTTCTACTCTGTGCAGAATCAGCATTGGTGTGCAGCTGCTGAGGCAAATGGGCTGGAAAGAAGGACAAGGCGTTGGCCCGAGGACCAAGAGGAAAGTGCGGAAGCAGGAGCCTGGTCAGTGCCATTATAAAGCCTTTGCATACTGGTTTGAACTGGGCAGTTTGTTGAGCTGATATCTGCAAACCTAAATGACTCCATGATGCTTCAAAATAAATAAAAATATATACTTCCTTGGCTGGGATCTATGACATCATCTTGGCTGCTCTATAAGCAATGAAGCACTTGTTAATATTTTACCAGACATTTACATGCCTGTAAAACTTACAAATATACATCTTTATGTAACTGTGATGCCTTATGTTGTGTGATTGTGGGGTTGGTCCTTCCCTGTTTGTATATATACAAGAATCCTAACACTGATTCATTCTTTAAATACCGTCACTGGTAACTGCAGCATTGACAATGCTCAACAGGACACCTGTAAAGCACATTTCCATTCAAAGTGAAAGTCCTTATTGATACCTGAATATCCTCTCTGCACGTCTTGTGTTAACAGACACAGATGATTAATGAACTTTAACCTTCTGGACGTTGCGCACGTGGCACGGTTTTTTTATAACCGCGCCACGGGCAATTGCGGCGGAACACAACATTCTCTGCTGCAATTACCTGCCCGGCCGGAGGTTCATGATGCATGAAACTCAGCCCGAGTTAACTAGGGTCAAACACCTAGGAAGTTAAAAGGCAAAACCAAGTTTATTGAGCATCACTATCTAAATACAGTATGTAGTAGATCTTGTGCACATTTGGGGTAAATAAATTGTAAGAAATCATGTTGGTTTTCCAGTTTGCATTTCTTAAGCTCCCCATACATGTTTAGATTTTCACCCGATTTTTCGGCAGATGCTTAAACATGTAATTCGGGTCGAAGTTGGCTGCTAAATCGATCTAAGCAATGTATTTGCAGCCTTTCCAAGGCTTGGATGTGTGAATGACGTAGGTATTTGCATCTAGGTTGTGTACATAGTAAGTTTTGGATCTGTCTTTATTTTCCAGAATCTGATAGGAAAGTGTATGGCTGTGCTCTGCCTACTGCAGGTTCTGAAGGATCAGAGGTAACATTAATGACAATAAGTAGACATTTCTGTTTTATATACTGTAAATCATGATACTGTGTTGCTCATCCTCATGGTGATAACTTGCAGTCTCTGGGAACTATCTCTGCTCATTGCAATGAATGAGCTTTTTGTGAAAGTGCAGGAAATTTACAAAGATAACAACGTCCCAATTCCATGTCCCCTGTTACATTACAGCCATCATTAGTGATGGCGCTGATACATGGAATTGGCACACCTATGGCTGGTTGGCCATTACAGGTTCTTGGTCCAGCCACTTTATCAAATTTAAGAAGCCAATGTGGCCCACGAGTCAAAAAGTTTGCCAAACCCTGGCCTGGGTCTACAGTAACCTTTTTACAATGTTGGGAAAACCGCGTAGTGCAGAGCCCTACAGGGCAACACTAAGCCGGGCCAGTGGTGATTTGTGGTTGCAAAAGGCCGACCTGGCAGGGTGCATCATGGAGTTGTTTTAGCACGAGGTCACTTTCCCTAACTTGTCATTGCAGACTGGTAAAAGCATAATGTTTTGGGAAAGATGACCTTATTCCCCATGGCCACGTAGTAGTAGTCTGAGAACCTGAGCTCTGTACATGTCACTGCAACGTTGGTCTACCTATAATTTGGAGAGTAAATACACTTTAAAGCTGCAAGAGTAGGGGTGTGATTTTCTTACTACCAAATTTACATAAAACTGGACTGTGTGCATATGGGTGTAATAAATCTATATTAACCGCCCTAGGGGTCAGGACGGCAGCATCTCGTCCAGCGCTGCTACTGCTTCTATCACACTGGAAGATACTGCCATCCAGCACACATCGGGGCTCCAGGCAGCACATACTTACGGTGTTGTACTGTCCCGGTGTCCCCGATGTGACACATGCAGGCAGCCAGCTCCTCTCTCTCTTCT
>CM070041.1:3885999-3902393 GCA_036250615.1 Ptychadena robeensis
TATTAGACCCTTGTACGGACATATTTTGGGAACTTACAGGCCTACAACATAAAGAAAAATGTACCTTTTTGAAGTCTATGGTGCACTTTTGGTACAAAAATCTGGACCTCAGCAGTGCGCTAGGGAGGTTAAATGTATGCACGCATGCTATACAGCTTCTCATACTTTTGTAAACACTCATTACAGATGGCCTATATTGATTTATGCTGTTTATGTATACGTACCCTATCCTCTTTACTATGAAATTATTATTTTTAATGGCTGTATAAATTCATGTTGTGTCATTGTTTTATATATGCTGTGTGATAGAGTTGGCTTACTGTAATTAGTGTTTTTTTTTAACTCTTTGCTAACAGTTATTTTTGTGTTTATGCTGCGTACACTGAAGCAGATCGATATTTAATTTTATATTCAATATAAATTGATATTCAGTTAATGTTAAGGATTTTGTAATTTTTATCGCCACAAGGTCACTTTTTTAATCCAACCCCTCCAGTAAAAATATCTATGCTTTTTTTTTTTTTTCTTGCAGGTGCTACTTTAAAAAAAAAAAAAAACTGCTAGGTTATGTTCTAACGAATATGCACCCTTTCTGTCTGTTGCTTTTTCCTTAGGATGAAGATGATGAATACCTACCCGAGAATGTGACATTTGCCCCCAAAGATGTGACTCCCATAGATTTCACCATAAAGGACAATGTCCATGGCCTTGGCTATCGGGGGCTGGATCCTCGCCAGGCCTTGTTCAGTTCTCTGGACTCTCACGTTAATCTGTTTGGTGACGGCTCTGATCGGACATTCAGTGCAGTGAGGGATGTGCGCCATGGCAAAGGAAGAAAAATTGGAATTACTGGACAGGTGCTGCTTTAATACCATGCTTACTCTTTATGCTTCTAGAAGATAATTTAAATGATGAAGGGGGTTATTGTGGAAGACAAATATAACCAGCTTTAACTGTGTGCTAAAAACAAGAAATCATTTCTTTTTGGTGGAGCAGATATATTTAGCTTATTTAGCTTATTTAGACTTTTGGTTTGCCTTAGATTTGCTGTTCTATATTTATGGTCTGTGCACTGTGTTTATTGCCTAGGCATTTGGTGTGGGAGCTCTGGAGGATGATGATGACGATATATATGGCACAGACTCCCTGTCCAAGTACGACACGGTCCTCAAAGAGGAGGAGAGCGGGGATGGCCTGTTTGGCTGGACTGCACCAAAAGAATATAAAAGCAAGAAAGGTAATCCTAAATTAGTGGTTCTCAAACTTTCCCCGCAGGGCCCCACTTTTCTAGATAGGAAAATTATCAAGCCCCCTCCCCCCTCCATTTTTTTTTTATGGTGCCGCATACCCCCGCCCCCTTCATGTCACCTGTGATGAATCTGGCAGACAGGTGGGTTTCTCACTAGTTAACTCGGGCCAAACACCCAGGAGGTTAAAGAGTTAAAATGAGCAAGACCTCCATGTTAAACATTCCATAGCTGCAAAAAAAAAGTTATCTGGATTAGTTTATATTTATGGTCTGGTAAGCTGAAATATGTAACTTTTCTGGTTCTGGGAATATTGTGGAGAATTACAACTTGAGGTATTTGATAAGGCTGGAATCTGTATGTAGGAGGCGTAGCAGTGTTGTCCCTCTGTAGACACCGCTCATTCTCCAGGCTCTTACCTCCCCATGTCCCTGTACTACCTGTACTCACACAAGTAGATCTGCCTCGGCTCTGTGCCAAGCTCCTGTGTCAACAGAGGTGTGCCAGTTGTTTGTTTGCGTAGCCGTGGGCAGCAGCTTGTGGAGTGTTTGCTGTGTTCCGATGTTTACCTCTTTTCTCTATCTGTAAAACCCTTATGTTTTAACTCGTGCAAGGGTTCTCCACATGCAGTACATAGAATCCTGAACAATCACAGCTGCTCTGCTTGCCCATGTCTATCCATTAATTATTTTCTATCTTGGGGCTTGGCTCGACTTGATTGGTCAAACGCGAATATAATAACGGCACAGGGATCGTGTGCGATTGCACCCATGTATTTGATAGGGCTCATCCCCACACGGCCTCTGTGTGGTCCACAATCTAAAACGCAGCTCACCGCGTTTTTGATCCAGGGCCACGGGCAGTTGCGCCTAAATGCGGCCATAGACATGAAGTTCACTGATTTTTAAATGCGTCCATTCATTCTCTGAGTGCGATCGGGTGAGGTTGGGCAAGATTTCCTGCCCCGCTGCATGCCCCCCTGTCAATACAAGAGCTACTTCCTGGGGACTACATGTCCCAAGACACTTGTCCTGGGACATGTACAGTGGCTTGGAAAAGTATTTGGGCCCCCTTGAACTTTTCCACATTTTGTCACATTACAGCCACAAACTTGAATCAATGTTATTGGAATTCCACGTGAAAGACCAATACAAAGTGGTGTACACGTGAGAAGTGGAAGGAAAATCCTACATGATTCCAAAAACTTTTTACAAAGTGGGGTGTGCAGCGTAATTATTCAGCCCCCTTTGGTCTGATTGCAGTCAGTTGCCCATAGACATTGCCTGATGAGTGCGAATGACTAAATAGAGTGCACCTGTGTGTAATCTAATGTCAGTACAAATACAGCTGCTCTGTGACGGCCTCAGATGTTGTCTAAGAGAATATTGGGAGCAACAACACCATGAAGTCCAAAGAACACACCAGACAGGTCAGGGATAAAGTTATTGAGAAATGTAAAGCAGGCTTAGGCTACAAAAAGATTTCCAAAGCCTTGAACATCCCACGGAGCACAGAGCGATCATTCAGAAATGGAAGGAGTATGGCACAACTGTAAACCTACCAAGACAAGGCCGTCCACCGTCCACTCACAGGCCAAACAAGGAGAGCGCTGATCAGAAATGCAGTCATTAGGCCCATGGTGATTCTGGACGAGCTGCAGAGATCTTCAGCTCAGGTGGGGGAATCTGTCCATAGGACAACTATTAGTCGTGCACTGCACAAAGTTAGCCTTTATGGAAGCGTGGCGAGAAGAAAGCCATTGTTAACAGAAAAGCATAAGAAGTCCTATTTGCACTTTGCCACAAGCCATGTGAGGGACACAGCAAACATGTGGAAGAAGGTGCTCTGGTCAGATGAGACCAAAATTGAACTTTTTGGCCAAAATGCAAAACGCTATGTGTGGTGGTAAACTAACACTGCACATAACTCTGAACACACCATCCCCACTGTGAAATATGGTGGTGGCAGCATCGTGCTCTGGGGGTGATTCTCTTCAGCAGGGACAGGGTCAGAGTTGATGGTAAGATGGATGGAGCCAAATACAGGGCAATCTTGGAAGAAAACCTCTTGGAGTCTGCAAGCCACTGTAGACACTTGTGTGATTTACGTGCAGCACATACCAGTGCAAGATGGTGATTTGAGGATACAGAGGAGGCTACATACAGGGCTCCATAGAGTTCCAGTTCCCTAGGTAGCCGCTGCAAAACAGGAAATTCAGGCTGCTTTATAAACAATGAATATTGGAAGTGCAAAGAAACACATACATTTAATACAGGTTTATGTACATGATTTAATATTTTTAATAACAGACCACAGTGGCTTTAGAAGGAAGTTGCATTACATGTAAACAAACCAAATGATCATTGCCTTATTGCTGGGAGTACTATATACATTATCTATTAAGAAGAAGAAGAAGCGGCGGTGTCAACCTAATGCCTGCCATACACCCACAGACAGGTGCAGACAGACATGCTCAGATGAGCTGTGGAATGCAAACGTGATGATGTCATCACGTTTGAACCCTGGTGCATTATGGGGCTGCTTTAGTCGGCCGGCACCCTTTGTGTTACGGCCATTAGCTTCAATGAAGACGCCGGTCTTCATTAAAGTTAATGGCATCGGCCAGAGAATACATGTCCGTTCTCTGGCCGGCCGAGCTGCTGTTGCCCCATGTGGGCACACGCCGATAAGCGGCTGATTTTTCCGCTGACTGACGGCGCGAGCGCGCAAGCCCGACGGTCAGCTGAAAAATCGGCCACTTATCGGCATGTGTATGCCAGGCATAAGACCGTAAACATATTTGGACTTTACAGCGCTTCACCCCCTCTCCCAATCTCCATAAGACCCAGAAATGGGAGGGTAAAACCTCTTAGGATAACACTACAAAGTGCACTGCACATAATTGCATTAAGAAAGGGATCAACTTTTTAATCTTTCTTTTTATTGCTGCTATGTAAAGAAAAGGAAAAAATTATTTCAATGAAATATATATAACCCCACAATTTTCAGTTGCCTCCATGCTGTTATTTTGGCTCCTGGTGCCATTGTTCACTCGCCTCTGCAAGTCCCCAGCTGCTGTCAAGGGGTGTCTGTCTTTTAGGAAATGAGGGACTAAAGCCCCCCCCCCCCCCCCATACACATTTAGATCACTCCATACACTTTCCATTAGAGCTACCAACAACTGTGGGGTATAGCTCTGAGGTTGCACTGCTGAGCCCTGGAAAAGCAGGAATGCAAGAACCTTTAACTGGTCCATGGTGTGGAACAAAATCTATACTGGACATTTTTAAATCATCTGGTCCAATGCTAAACCAAAGCCTAATAGCACTCCCTATTAAAGATGAACCAGCAGTTGGATATAACCTATATGGCCTGTTCCATCACCAGCTCCCGAATTTCTGTGTAATTACTGAATAGTACACTTCTGCACATACATGCACCATCTTGAAATTTACCCTTAGAGAGCAATCGAAAACTGTTGCATGATCAGAAGTACATCGCTTCTATATTTACATAGGAGGATGGGGTGCAGTGATCTCATGCATTGCCAAATCTACTTAATGGAACATCCTAGGATTGGAATGTCATTTACATTACTATAATGTACTGTGTAATTGTGTATTATTAATTCCCATTTCCTTCTGATCAGATTGTGTGACCCATGTGTCACCTTTTTCAGGGTCTTCAAAAGAACTGCAATATGTTGGCAAGATGCTCGAGGGCTTCTCTATAGCGACCAAAAGGGCTCCACAGAAAAAGGTAAAATCTTCCTTCCACCTTAGTAAAGCAGGGTACAGAGGGCTGGATATTCGAGTCGTCGGATGTACACTGCAGCAGCGTGATGACGTCAGACAGTTCTGCTCTCCCCGGCTCCTCCTCAGCCGAGCTTTGCCTGGAGACCGGAGGTCTCTAGGCAAAGCATCGGACATCGGCAGTATTAACGGTCATGTCCGATAAGGCTGTTTTCGAGCGGGATTGATTGGTCCCACTTGAAAACAGCGATCGGGGCACAATATATGGGTCAGATAGATGGCCGTGAGCGTGCACGGCGCTCGAAACGGCCACCGATTTGACCCATATTTCCACGTCTGTACCCAGCTTAACAGTATTTTTTCCTCAATGTGAAATCAATAGATTAGGTTAAGATGGCCGCTGTCTTTATTTCATGTTATAATGTTTTATGAATAATTTCTGAATCCACATGTTCTGGTCTGTAAGATAACCGTAATCTTTACAGCAAAAAAATGCAACATGAGCGGAAAATGAATAAGGAAATAAGAGGGAAAATTTCGGGGAAATTGATTTAAACAAAGACAATCTATAACTATTGAGAACGACCAGACCCCTAGCTGAAAGGGTAAGAACATGTTTACATTTACTTGTGCAATTCTGGTCTATGAGGATAATAAAGTACACCACCGCTTGGTAGGTGAATTCTAGCTCCCTTGTCCCTACACCCAAGTGTGTTTCTCCCGCTACGTGGAGTATGCATAGTGGGAGAAATCCCAGAGGGCCCGATACACCCCGCACTTAGCTCAGCAACTCCCCCAGCCAAATTATAACACACCACCCCCGCTCAACAACTTTGCTTAGGACGAAATGCTAGAAACGGGCCTGCCTACTACCTACTCTGATCCCCCAGCCACTGTTTTTGAAGGTAGGGCAGCTGCTTCTCCAGCCATGATCTTGGCTGTACTCCCTTCCAGCATCTATGTGTGTGCAAGTAGCAGGGAGAGAGGAGGCATGCTAGCCGACCCAGTGCATAACTCCTAAATGGCCACAATCGTCTCGAGAGCCACAGTTCAATACCCATGATCTATAAAGTACTTTTACATTATTAGTATCCTAGTAGCAAAGTATAATTTTTTTTTATGTTTGCAGGTTTATCCAGCACCTGAACTTCCAAGGGACTACAAACCAGTGCACTACTTCAGACCTGTGTTAAATATAGCCAGTCAGAAATCTGCTGCTTTGCTGGCCTTGCTAGAATCTTCCCAGAATGTCCCTCCCGAGCCAAAGAATGATCAGCTACCCAGCCGACATCAGCTCAGCTCTTCACAGAGAAGGGATGTGCTGGGGGAGGAGGCTCTTCAGGGTAAGTCACTTCTGCAGTTGTCTTCATTTTTAGGAGTAGTGGCAGTGAAGGTTCTTCTGGTCTTAGTGCTAATGCTTATTCACATTTAATTGTAGTGTAATGTTGAAGACTACTATATTCATAGAGGGGGGTACACCTTAATCCAGTGGTCAACACAAGTGCGGCCCTCTGGATCACTAAAGGGCCGCACATAACATTTTTAACTTATACTGACTGGTAGAAGCATTTTTAATGAAAAATGACAGCAGGCAGAGCTAGAAGACATTATTATCAATGTTTTTAATTTAAAAAAAAAACTTGTTTTAAATGATACTTCAAACATTAGGGAAGACTGTAGTATGGCATTTTGTGCCATATACCACATAACCTATGATGATATGGCAAAAAATTTATTTTTTGCCATATCATCATAGGCTTTGTGCCTCATAGAAACAACAAAAACACCAAGCTCCCCGGGACTTTTGAGGCAACAGTTGTTATCTTTATAAAAGCAATGATGAGTAGCAGTACTTAAATGATTGAGTTCAGAAAGAACATTTCTCACATACAAACATTTTATACTGATTTAAGCAATCACAGTAATACAGTCATTACATCGTTATATTGTCGGTATACATCATAATTTGAACATTACTACACAGACATTCTCTCGGATATCGATATACATCAAAATTAAAACACTATAGGACAGGCACTTCCTCGACGCGTTTCACCATTCTGGCTTCTTCAGGAGTTTCTGTGTCTGTCCTTATTGAGTAGTATGCCTAATAAATAACATGGTCTATGAATATCTCCATGATTAGAATCAAAGTTCTTAATATTGTTATGGTAGATAAAATACTTGCCTGTGGGTATGGTAGAGCGCAGCTAGGACCATTAGGGGGCTGCCCGCCGGTCAAGTGGGACCCCAGGGGTCAAGGCGTCCACCTTCCCCACACACAGCCAACGCACCGCCAGAGGCATCCAACCTTTCGGAATAACGGGGGACCCCGACGTGTGTGCGGCATTCACCGTCAACCACCTGGCGATGGAGAGGGTAGGTTAGAAAGGAAATGCAACCAAGCAGCGGCCACAGAGGGGTAGCGGCGAGATGTATTGAATGTGCAAGAGCTAAGTGGGGACCCATGTGTATGTGTGTGTGTGGAAATGCCTAATCCTGGGTATGCAAAACCAAATTCAAAATTTAATCACAAAATGCCCAAGGGCCCAATAGAAAAACCAAAGGGGAGTGCCGTGTACTGATCCACTGTACCTGTATAGGGTGTGTCCTGGGGACTGTGTTATGAATATTGTGCTGGGAAATGAGACATATTGTATGGTGTATGAGTGTTACCTATGTGGTGTGTGAGGGAAGGGATAGCCAGATCAAACTCTCCAGGTAATACTGTGTGCAGGGTGGGGGGACCTCTGTGTGTTGTTGTGGACGTGTGTATGTAGTCTGTGAACCATATAGTAATGCACCTGATATGTCTAGCCCTGCGGCCACACACGTCCTCACCCTCGGGAAGTGACGCCTCATAGATATCAGCAGTATGTGCCGCAATATAGATTATACAATTATCCCTTGTTCATTGGTGGAATAGTAGAAGCATAGGCACTCACCAGTTTGCTGATTTCCCCCCCCCCCCCCCCCCCCCCCCCCCCCCCCCCCCCCCCCCCCCCCCGCCAACACTAGATAAGAGGAGAAGCGAGGGAATTACTCAGGCACCATCTGGGTCCCTGTTTGGCTTTTACATACACCTATAACGTAAGTGTATTGCCTCTCCTCCTCTTCCCACTCTAAAAAAATTCCTGGCGAGTGTCAGTGGGGGAGCGGTGCACAGGTGAGTTCCTATGCAATAACAGTTGTGGGGGCCGCCATTGAACACCCAAAGGGCCGCAGGTTGGGCACCTGGGCCTTAATCCATCCGTCATGAATGTGTCCAATACAGGGTTTTCTTCCAAAAGCTGGATGGATAGTGTGAAGGTCTAGAAACGAATATTAGCGCATACTGAGGTTACAGCACCAGTAGGAGGGATAGTTAATGGTTGGGCGGTTATATTTAGGTTTTGGAGTCAGACATAAAAAGCATGAGACCAGGATGAGGTCACTAGAAACAGGTCAGGCAGCAAAGTAAAGGGGCGCGAGCAGACTCTTGGGTTAGTCAGCACGGTACAATAATTTGCAGACAGGATTGTAGTATAGATATAATATAACCAGCCAGGATCACCTATGGGGAGCACCAGGCAGTCACCTATGGGGAGCACCAGGAAGATTAGTTGTCGAAGGGATTGATAAAGGCAACCTCTTTTGAGGTGGTAAAGGCAGTATCTGGAGCAGGTTGTGTGGTCAACCAGGTCAGGATATAGCTACATGGTGCGCTGACTACCTGTACTGCTTTACCATCTCTAGTGTCCATCCTAGGTATTTGTATGTCATGTCAAATAGAAATGCCTGGGGAAAGAGGGCTCAGACCTGTGCTACAAGTAACCATGTACCACTGCTGTTCCTTGTACTACGCTGCAAATGGAAGGATGTCTAACAGGGGCTATATCAAGATGTATCTGGTACCTGGCATGATCAATGAGAAGATCATAATTAAAGTGGATTTAAACTCAAAATTTCCCATGTCCCCTTGGGGCCACCACGGCGCAAGTAACAGGATATTCGCAGGATTTTTTTTTGTTTACATTTGACCTCTGATGCTCGTGCTGATAATAGGCAGAATCTGAGGTGGGTGGTCCGCTTTAACCACTTGATGGCTCCTGCCCTAACCTTATCTACATAACCATTATTTGCATATTTCAGACATCATTGACGTTCCCGACAGTAGGGATTATACCATATATACAGTATTTTCCGCCGTATAAGACAACTTTTGAACACAGGAACATGTGTTCAAAAGTCGGGGGTCGTCTTATACGCAGAGTGTGGCTGGCAGGGGGGGTGCAGGGGACCATCTAGGGGAGCTAGTATGTCTGCTCCCGATCTGTGCTGCGTGCTGGCTGACAGAAGCAGAGAGAATCGGGACAGAGCAGTGTTACCATGGCTACGGGATGCTTCTCGACAGAGAACACACCCTCTCCACTGCTGTAGAAACAAAACTAAAACGTATTACTTTGAACATTCATAGCACAAAAACCATTAATAGTATAATCATGAAACTTTCAGGGTCAGTAATGCTCATCTACTACTACTTACACCCCGAGTTTCACCCCTCTATCTACAACACTTATAAGTTATATTTCAGCTAAAGTCCAGGTATCAGACAATGCTCCTTCATCGCCAGAGAGATTTACTCCTATATGCAACATTTAACTTGCCTACATTGAACATGTATATCTTTAAATCCCTGCATGGTAGAACCTTGAAATTTTGTTATTTACTAGTTACATCCATGCAAATTTCTTAGGTCCCTGAGCACAATCCTTCCAACTAAAAGCCCCCTATAAAATATTGCTTCCCTATGAGCATAAAGCACTACTCTGCTGCATACACGCTTTCACTTATCCTATCCTTACTAATACAAAAAAGATCGGACTTCTAAGGGTGTTGGAGATCTGGGGGTTGAAAGTCCGAGTAGACATACATTTTTTTATTTGCTGTGCGTTGGAAGAGTCTTATACGGCAAGAATATACCAAACTCTATATTTTAACTGGAAAAGTTGGGGGTCGTCTTATACGCCGGAAAATACAGTATTTGAGTATAAGCAGACCCGAATATAAGTCGAGATACCCAATTTTAGAAAAAAAAATCTGGAAAAACTGAATGACTCAAGTATAAGCCTTGGGAGGGAAATGCAGCAGCTAAGGCTCAGAAACACACAGCAAATGTACTTTTGTTTGGAGGTGTAATTATTTAATTCAACAGATTTATAAGTGAATAACAAAGCCCCTGAACATGATATCATCACTAGAAGTGCTGGAGATGTAGAGAAGGGATGTGGGATCATTGAAAAGAAAAAAGTATTGCTCTAACATATCAAGTGTTTTTGCACAAAATAAGTTCAAGTTTGACTTGACTTTGAACCTAAGTCAAAAACTACATATTCTAGAGCAATAATTTTTGTTGTTCCCACAACCCTTCTCTACATCTCCAGCAAATTCGGTGTTGATAGCATGTTTGGGGGCTTTGCAATTCACTCATAAAGTCCGCCTACAAAACGCAGCGATGCCCGAAATGTAAGCCAAATTTAATTTTTTGAGCACTTTTCAGGTGATGAAAAATTCGGCTTAAATTCGAGTATATACGGTAGTTTCCCTAATTTTAAATGATCCTTGTTTTGTGAATATATTCTTAGGACCGGCCTCTGTTCTGGATCTCCTCTCTGACAAAGACCGGGAACGGATCAGAGATGTCAAGCAGACCATAGAGGAGCAACGGGTGAAAGCTCAGAAACTTGCACAGGAAGCTATAAAGAACCGCTTTCAGGCCGCGTCCACAGATGAGGCAGAGAACAGGCGCCGGGATGAGCTGCTTGATCGTCGGCTCGTACCGCTGAACGCTGAAGAATTCCAACCCTTTCAGAGCAATCCTGACAAACAGAAAAGATATGAAATTTACATTCGGAAGCTCCATGAAGGACAGAAGGGTAATTACACTGACTTTGGGGGAGAATTCTTTGTATTCTATTTCCTGTCTCTTCCCTTTGCCAGCCTCAGGGGGAAGGCAATTTTCAGGAACTGACGCTTGAGAGATACTTGTTATCTCAGAAGACTTTTGCCTGGCATACACATGCCGATGAGCGGCCGATTTTTCACCTGACCGACGGGCGTGCGCGCTCGCGGCGTCTGTCAGCGGAAAAATCGTCTACTTATCGGCGTGTGCCCACATGGGGCGACAGATCCCTGTCGCCCCACAGCTCGGCCGGCCAGAGAACGGACATGTCCGATAATCTGTGGCCGATTGAAGCCGATGGCATTAGCTTTAATGAAGACCGGCGTCTTCATTGAAGCTAATGGCCGGCACACAAAGGGTGCCGGACAACTGAAGGGGCCCCATAATACACCAGGGTGCAAACGTGATGACGTTATTATTTTATTATTAATTTATTATTTACCTATTGGTTGTTTTCAGGTAGCCTTCTTGTCATTATTTCCTGTAAATTGCATGTCGTGTCATATACTATTGTATTTTACATAGCATGGTTAAGCATTTATTCTCTAACCTCCCTAGCGCACCGCCCGTACCGCGCCATTTTTAACAGTGTAGTACGGCAATCGCAGCAGTGTACAAGGTACACTGCCTGCCATTTCCTCCCTCCCCTCTCCACACAGCCGGTGTTATTCATGACACCGGCTGGGAGGACTGGAAAGCCGAGGCCCCTCCATTAACATGGAGGTCTATGGCACTGCCCACAACCGCCCCCTTCCACGTCACTGTGAAGCGATCAGTGAAGCCGCAGAACCCCGGAAATGCTGCGGCTGGAAGCAGAATCGCCGTTGCTTTCATGGGAGCCCAGCTCATCCAGAGTTTGTTCTTCACACAAACTCTGGACGAGATGGGCTCGTCATGAACACTAAGGAGGTTAAGGGTATTTGCAATGTTTTAAAGGTTTTACCTTTTTCTATGTCTAGTGTGTGATTGTATGCAAATGTGTGGTTAAACCTGTCAATATATGTTGACTTAGTTGTCAGTTTGTTAATTTTTGTTTGGAAACCCTTTGCCCCTCTGTTGTGGTAAATTAGGTTATTTCTTGTCCGTTCTCCGGTAATAGGAGACCCCTATTAACGCTCCCTTTTCAGCAACTTTGCCAGTATCCCTCCACAGTTTAGCATGGTGCTTCCACTTTTTTTGTGAATTCCAGTGTTTTTAGTACAAGAGAATCCGCTTGTAATGTGAAAGGCCGGAGTTTAGCTTTAGATAATGGAAATTTCATTGAGAAACCGAGAGCCCCATCTAGTGGCTGGTTTACAGTTCTCTTTATTTGCCATGGTGCTCATACTGAAGAAGAATCTATATGAAGGTCAATAGGGAGGTAGACAGTATGAATCTAGTTAGGTAACTAATGGAAACTTCATAAGCTAAACTTTGGCACCTTAATTTTTATGGTTTGGGTTCATTATATGGGTGACTTGCAGGTACATGGGAGTTGCTTTATCCAGTCATTGAATGGTGTGCAGATTGTACACTGAGCAATGCATACTCCTCTTATTTGTCAGAAAAAAGTCTGTTGGCACTTTTTCATTTCCCTCCTGGGCGTTTAGTTAACTCGGAGTGAGTTTCCTAACTAATAAAACTTACCCAGAGTTAACTGAGGGCAAACTCTCCTATAGCCTGTCCATCTCTTGGTGATTATGCATATCGGCCGACCCACCGGTGCTTCCACATCCACCCTGATGACATCAGAAATGACACCGGAGGTGGTGCCATTCACCTCCATGATATGGAGGCGGTGTCGCTTTTTAGAGCACATCTCTGTTGTCACCGGTGATGCTGGGCATGTATTCTGGGGAAAACCAATTTAAGTGTGGCCTTTATATTTTGTTACATGTTCCTCAAATGATTGCAGTCTTAAATTTCTAGCACTGGTCTCCTTACTCACTTCAGTTCCTTGCTTTAAACCACCTTTTAGGCAAACTCTTCGGTGTACAGACTTTTATACTACCAACCTCTTGTATGCTAAACCACCATTAATGAATTCTGCTTGTTCCCTAGATGCCTTAGATCACTGCCTGGATTCTAGTATGACTGAATGGGAGCGATCTCGTGAGCGGGAAGAGTTCATGCGCTCTGCTATGTTGTACAAGCCAACAAATTCCTCTCTATCTTCCCGATTCACCCGGAGTAAAAATGAAGACGATGCGGACAGTGTCGAAGTTCCCAGGGATCAAGAGGTTCTGTCATTAGACATTTCTATGTTATAGTTTGTCGATGTGCTAATCTTCTCAAAAGAAAAAAACATTTATTACCCGTTTCCCCTATGATAAGCCATCTCCATCAAATAAGCCCCCCCGCAAATGAGACACCCACCGATACCTGCCCCGGCCGAGTCTCCCATTGGGGGGAAAATGGGTAGCTGTGTGACTCTGTCAGGGCTGGATGCAGTGCAGAAAGGACCAGCAAGCTGCTGATCCCTGCCATAACGGAGTCTGTTACCCGGCCGTACCGGTAGAACCCAAAAAAAAAGTGAGTCACAGAAGGGGACAATGATTTGCACAGAGTGATCAAAGGGGACAATGAATGGCACAGAGTGATCAAAGGGGACAATGAATGGCACAGAGTGATCAGAATAAGACATCCCCATGAAAATAAGACCTAGGGCATATTTTCAACATTTCAAAAAATATAAGATCGTGCCTTATCATTGGGGATACAGGATAGTATTGTCTTCTGGCACCCTGACTGCTTCATACTAACTGCATTGTTCACTTACTCTTAAAACGAATTTGGCAACAATAATTAAGGTGCCTTATTCCTTGCTCCAGTAATAGTCTCCCAAAGCATCTTCCTTTCACTACCCAACTGGTCACATCTCGACAACATCATCCTGTACCATGCAGGATAAGCAGTTCTGCATTATTCAGGTGCACACACATGCAGGGATGTGGAACAGCCGAGATGAGAAGCTTCTGAAGCAGCAAGAAATAAGTTAACTTGTCCCTCAGCTAAGTAAACTATTTATGTTTACATTGCATCATTTGTATTTTCAGACTGTATGGATATTGGCCTCCCATACCTTGTATAGCTTTTCACTGTAGGGAAGGACTCTTGCTCATTTGTGGAAATGGTGGTCTTGCGGACACATCCTCACACAACCCTTTATAGCTCAACTTATGCTTCTTCCTGGTTTGGCCCTTTTGCATTTACTAACCGTATAAATGTTACAATTCAGGCAGAACTTTAATCTCCTCTCATGACTTCTGTCACCCGCAGGTGGATATGAATGACAAAGCTGCAGCAGTGAAAATGAAAATGTTTGGCCAGCTGACCAGAGACCGATTTGAATGGCGCCCAGACAAACTGCTGTGCAAACGTTTCAACATCTCCGATCCTTATCCAGGGTAAGCTGTCCGAGAATGCCATTCATGGTGGAGTGGTTCAGGCCCAGGCATGCCTAGCTGCACCCCATTGAGAAGTAAAGTAGTCACCCCTGATTCTGCTGTGACGTTCCTCATTCCATCATGCACAGTCAGAAATGTTAAACCTTGAGCTTTATTAATCAAACTTCTGCAAAAACCAACATTATCCTATTTTTTTAACAATATATTTTTCAACCTCCTGGCTGTTAACTCTGGATAAGTTTGTTTGCTAACTAAACTCACCCTGAGCTAACTGCGGCCATACTTGCCTGTGCGCTGAAAGCCCCAGACGATCCTCAGTATCCTTGGCCCCTCTGATTTTTGTGGGTCCTCCCTTATATTGTCATATATGATGTTGGAGGGGCTTAGGGGTAGGCAGCGCCATTGTAGTCCTCCAGTCCCCACAGTTGTACAGACTCCAGTGCTGATATGATTTTTTTTCTGCACTTCGCAGTTTTCCGCTACTTTCTTTCTTTCCTGGCTTGAGGATGCCATCTTTCCTTGTGGAAAGTGCCTGCCCCCCCCCCCCCCATTGTTTCTCTATCAGTCATGAGCCCGAAAAGCAACCGGTTGAGGCCTCATTGCGCATCTTTACGACTTTGTCACTTTTTGGCCTTCTGGGTCGCTGTAAACGTGGTGTTTCCAGATTCCCCTGTAAATGCCGCCTTCATGTAACTTCTGTGGCAGCACCAGCATTTAAAAAATAAAAATAAAAAAAAAACTTCCTACAGAAGGTGGTGATTACTTTTTTTATTCCCTTCCCTGACCTTGTTGAGGTAATGCAGGCACCTGTTCACTTTCAAATTACTGGAACTGGTCAGCCTCCTAGTATTTTCATAAGTGCTTCTATTGAAAGAGTTTAACAAGTTAAGCCTGCCATACACACGCCGATGTGTGTAGGCAGACTAGTCCCGATATCTTTCCGGGAGGCTAACGTGATGACGTTAGGGCACATGCCGATTAGCGGCCGATTTTTAACCTGACCGACGGCGCGAGCGCGCACGCCTGTCGGTCAGATTAAAAATCGGCCGCTTATCGGCATGTGTATGGCTAGCATTAGGCATGCACGTATAGATTCCCCTTCAAGCGTAACGTCCAATCACCAATGCACACCACCTTGGGGAATCGATTCCTGGGCAATACTTTAGATGGGGATCAAGGGTTCTCATCCAAAGTAATGGGGATCTACCGACTTGACAGATCCCTGTTCAATACACTTTTTTTGTTAGATTTCAATCTTTTTTGGTCGACCATTCAAGGTGAGCATTTGATTTCCGAACGACCATTCTACAAACGATCAATGCGCATGCCAATCAACCGTTTTGGGAATCAACTGTAGAATCGATACATGTATGGCTAGCTTTACACAGAAAAAAAAAAAAAAAAAGCCTCTACATGCATTCTCCTCAACACAGACTTGGTTGGCAGATGAATGTGTATATAAAAGCAACCTCAACAAAATCCAAAATCTCCACTGGCTTTACTCATATTGTAATGTAATAATTGTGATTTTAGATCCACTTTTACCGGAATCCCTAAAGTGAAGAGAGACAAGTATTCTGTCTTCAACTTCCTGACAATACCAGAGCCACAGCAAGCGGCCCGGGCAGCTATACCAGAGAAGGCTCCAGAGACATCGGACACCAGTAAGTTTTATAACAGTGAATGCCATTGTTCCAATGGTTTGGAATCTTCCATAGTAAATGAGGTTGCTTCTTTAAGACCAAAGCACTTCCATGAATAAGTCTACAGTAGTGGGTCCATACCACCTTCAAAAAAAGCATAAATTTTTTTGCATATAATTTTTATTGAGTTTTCAACCAAGAAACAAAAGAACAATAGAACAATACAAGTATTACACAACATTGGTCATGACACGGCTGAACCGGAATGTGACACAAAGCTAGCATGGAGAGCAAAAGAGAAAACTCATCATTTTACACATATCCGTTGCAAGTACTGGTGTTGGTGATACACTAAGGGTAGCCAAGACCATAACACAGAAATACTTTAGTCAACTGTATCAAACTATAACATCCTTAACAAAAAA
>CM070041.1:3902403-3926201 GCA_036250615.1 Ptychadena robeensis
CCCCTGAAAAATTATCATCTCACATTCCACACCATAGTTAATCAGGCTCAGAAATGCCAAGAAGAAGGCCTCCAACACCAGACGAGCACCGGCAGGTGGCCCAAGGGGCAAACCTGTGGTTAAATGGTCAACGCCCCCTAGGGAACCGAAACTCAGAGCAAGAAACATGGTGACGGGCCAGAGACCCAGCCCCCCAGGAAATCACAACACGTCCAGGCTCCCCAGGGTGCCTTTCAGGCACGCCTCAGCGTACCATGCTGAGTCCCGGAACATGGACGTGACTGGTTTGAGTTGCTTTTCCAAGCTTGAGAGTTTCAAACCAGCTTGTTTATTTTTTATGACATAATGTTGAGAGCCTTAATAATGGACAAAGCCATTGTGTAAACCCCTGCAACGTCTCGCAAATACCTGATGATCGATGTTCGATTTCTCCTGTGATGGGGTGGCAGCAATGTTGTACTGCTCCTGAATTTCAATCAAATGTCTTATGTAGGTTGTGCCTGCTGGGACTAGAGTGGGATGAGAAGATATTGCAGGATTTCGCTGTAGGGTAAAAAAGAGTTAGCATATCCCTTCTGAACGATCAATCACGGTGCTGGCCATCTGGAGCGAATGATCCTGTGCCAAGAAAATGTAGATTGAACAGGGATCCATCCAACATATTGGTAAATTCCTGTTCGATCGCCATTACTTTGGAGGGCAACAAATAATTTTGTCACAATTATTCATCGATTGTATGTGAATTGACCCGTGTATGGCCAGCTTTACAATTGCCACCTGGCTACACTTTGTCCTGTTTGCTTCTTTCTGGATTTACAGCACTTCCTCCCACTGTGCAGATCCTGTGAGGGGGAGAGTAATGAACACAAATGGGGGATCATATGGCTCAGTCGGGGAGGGTAAAAGAAGCTTTTTGTTTTTCTTTATGGGACTAGTGCACCTTGTAGTTGGATTTAAGGCTTTGCCTTTATTTTTACAATTCAGAGCAGAAGAAGTCATCCAGATGGGACGTGTCCTCTGTAGAAAAGAAGAAGGACCCTCTGAGCGAGTTCCTGAGCCAGGCAAGAAGCAATATTGAAGTGAAGGAAGAACAGAAAGAAGGGAAGGAGAAGAGTGCTGCACCTCCTTCCTCAGCAGCTACCTCCACCAAGGTGCAACTTCTTCTATTGGCTTTCTGAATATATTTAGCTTTAACCCTTAAAGCCGATGTAAACTCAATATGTAAAAATGACATATGTAAAGTTTGACTTGCCTCTGAGCTGGTATGATGATGGCTTAGGGCCTAAAATAATTTTCTTGACTGCTGTTCAGTGGAATCGTATGAGCGATTCCATATTTATTCACCAGGCTTCCGAGGGTTAATTCCGGTGCAATTTACGGGTGGCCACTTCATGGGAATTTTGCTCAATATACTTTGAGTGGAGAGCTGAGATCATAGACTTAACCAGCAAACACAGTGCTCAGATTTTGCCCCATCAGGAAGTGAGGGGAATGCTGCAAGGGATCTTCAATTACTCATTGCAGGCATTTTTTTATGCTTTCCTCCCTATAATTGGCACTTCTACTGCCATTCATTCAGGGATGTACTTCTGGTAAACATTAGATGAGCACTCCATTCATCCCTTTTAAAGACCTGTCTTGTATTCTGTAGAGTGCATTTGAAGGAAACTTCTAAATTGCTGTGAAGAGACTCTGCGTAAATACCATTATTGGGGAAATATGTATTTGATTTATAACTTTTGATTTTGGCTCAGCCTTGCTGTCAATGACCTGATTATTTATTTTTTTACCCCCATGGGCTCTCCAGAGCCAGACAGATCAGGAGGAGGAGGAAGAAGAGACGAGACCTTCAATAGATTTATTTAAAGCCATATTTGCTGATTCATCTGATGAGAAGTCCTCGTCATCAGAAGAGGAGAGTGATGAAGATTCTCCGTTGCCTGGCAAAGAAGTTGAAAGAAGCCGGACAGAAATGCCACCAACGTCTATAATACAAGGTCAGGCTACCTCCCTTACAATATTCCTCTATATCAAACGCCACAATAAACTAAAGGTTCTTATGAATTGAATATGTTTTACCTTGCAGAGCCAGAGCTGGAAGTTACTCCACACATTCCTCCTGCAACCCCCAAAGCGACCGAGAAGATGGATACTGAAGAAGAATTTGGTCCAAGACTTCCTCCTGCTCTTCCTTCTAGTGAGTCCTCAGAATGATTTTTGTTGACCAGGGCAACATATACAGTTCAGGCCGGAGTTCTGCTTTGACAAAGGATTATACAGTGGGGTATTTAAATACACAATTAGTTTTTAAAGAAACCTTTAGTGAAAAGCTTTAAAGCGGAAGTAAACTCAAAAAAAAATCCCCCACATACATGACATGGACATATTACACACCTGTCAGCAGTATACATCTGTGAGAACTGCTACACAGAGAAAAAAAAAAGGTACTTACAATCTTCACTTCCTCATTCCCTAAGGCACCATCTTAAGTACTGGCACCTGAAGCCACTTCCGCCCATTCTGTTGGACATAACTAAGGTGCCCCTCCACTGCAGACATATTTTACCAATCCCAAAGGGTTTGGTATGGGAGGACAGGTCTGGTAGGAGACAGGAGAGATTGAGACTGAAGTGGTGGTGAAGGGGTTCAGTGTGCAGGTGATATGGGGGTGACATGGATTTGGGAGGCACACAGGCTGAGGATGAGGTTAGGTTGAGGTTATAAAATATCTTATTACCTCCTCTGCTGCCAGTCCCAGCAATGTCTCCACTACACTTCCCCCTCAATCACCTCACAGATGACACTTTCATGTCAGGAAAGGTTCTCATTCATTCAGTTCATGGTATATGGAGGATGAGGACAGACATGACTGGGTTACTGGGTGTAATATAAAATAATTACCTCCTCTGCTGCCAGTCCCAGCAATGTCTCCTCTACACTTCCCCCACAATCACCTCACAGATGACACTTCCATGAACTCCGAGACAGGGGGGGAGAGGGAGAGAGCACACAGGGCTGCACGCTGAGATAGTGACGTCACAGAGGCAGAGCAATGCATTATGGGGCCCCACTCACAGCTGATGGTTTCCCAGCAGTCTCAGCTCTAACAAGCGACCTCGGCGCCGTGGCGCAACGTCACAGCATGGGTTGTGCTACCTCGGAAAAACTATCTTTCCTGCTGTAAGATTTATTTTTTTTTCTTTTTGGACAGTGATTGCCCTATCTATTGGCAGCCTGATGCTGATAGTGCAAAGTGACCTACAATGTGGTAGGTCCGCTTTAATTACACCAAAAATTTACAAAATCCAACTTTGTGATCTAAGCGCCAGTTTCAAGGTCCTCAAAGTAGACCTTTTTGTATGATCTGCTTCAACATCCCAACATGAAGGGAGTGCTCTAATATCACAATAATGGTGATCTACAACAGTCATGGGCAACTGGGTTGATATAAAGGTCCACAAATGCAGCCCTTGGCATGACGAAAGGGCCGCACATAACACTTTCAATCTATACTGACTTGTATAAGCATTTAAAAAAAAAAAAAAATGAAAGCAGGTATAGCTCGAAGACATTATTTTTCATTTTTTAAATAACAATACTTGTTTTAAATGATACTAAAAGCATTAGGGAGCACTGTAGTAAGGTAATGCACATTTTGTGGCATATATATCATAAAAGGTTATGTGCCCCTATTCTGTTCCTCTTCCCGCTGTAAGAAGATTTCAGGAGAAGAAGCGTCAGCGGGGTATCAGCAGACAGGTGAGTTCCTATGCCTTAACAGTTAGGTTTTGGGGGCTGCAAGTTGAAGGGGGAGGAGGCTATATGCAGCCCCCTGGGCCACAGGTTGGGCACCTGGAATGTACAACATGAAGTCTTCTAGTCAGAAGTGTTTTTAAACCTGTTGGTGTACTTCTTATGTAGACCTGTCTGACCAGTAATTTCACTGCTATTGGCCTTTTGCAATTGGGAAGGTGGTTGAGCAGTCCTTAGCATAGAGGGTTGGGGCTTGGTTTAAGAGTTGAGGAAAGTCAAGACATTTTGTATTTTGAAAAGAAAATCTTTATTACATATTTAACTTTTCAATGTAAAATTCCTTCTTATAGGGTGAACATGAAATAAATTGTGCCAAATGTGCCCTTTTGGCCAGGGTTATTGGTTAGGGCAGTGGTTCCTACTGGGGGGGGGGCGCAAAGGTATTCCAGGGGGGCACGGCCCTCATTCTTAACCTGTGTTTGAATAGGAAGGGGAGTAAATAATGTTCTTAAATAGAAAAGGGGGGCCCTGCAAGGAAAGTTTGGGACCCACTGGGTTAGGGGATACCAGCTGGCATGGTGTTATATTGTTGGAATGGAAAGCATACTAAAGCCTTCTAGTGATGCTTAGCCTACATGATCGACTTAAATTGAATTGAACAAATTCAAGGGGAGTGCCAGGTTGGATTATGTAGTAAAGCGCTAGATGTGGTATGCCTTCCACCTTAACTTGCTCCAGTTTTTATTGCAAACTGTAAGAAGAACCAAAAAATTCCAATCGCACTTTTCTTTTTAACTGAAGCGACCCGTCCGACTTCAAGCAACTCCCCCTCCCTGTGTCAGAATGACCCGTTGAAGAAGCAGAAGCACAAGAAACATAAAGAGAAGCACAAAGCGAAAAAGGAGCACAAACACAAGAAGGAGAAGGTGAGATGGGTCTCGTATGATACGCCCACCTACTGAGCCAAGTACTCGACAACCTGTCACAATGCAAATACATTCTGACTTTGTGTTTTACATGTCAGTATCTGCCTGCATGGATTGTTCCCTGACCAGTCACAATGTACAACAACAGGATCTAAATCCGTAACCTCCGTCTCCAGCAATGCTACTTTGTAGTCACGAAATAGAAAAAGAAGTCTGCAGTGGCTAATTCCTGGCTGATCGCACCCATAGACAGTAAATGGGCACGGTTAAAGACTCCATGGCTGGAGATGCAATTTTTTAATGGCGTCTAGTCACCTTGTGGGGGATCACACTCAAACGGCGTCTCCAAACAGCGTGAATCCAATAGACTGTTTACCTTTTAAGGGCTCCTGCCCACGTTTATTAGTACACAAACGGTCCAAAGCAAAGTTTCACCCTCACAGGGGTTAACATCCAAAGAAACAAAAGTCCTTGAAAATGCCAATCCCCCTGGCATTTCAAATGGTCAACATAAATCGTCCTTTCTTGGTTCCGCTCCCCAGCAGCAACAGGCCTGGGTATCACACTCCCTGTGAGACCCCCCCCTGCACCAGCTGCTCCAGTACCACAGGCCTGGGCCCCACACTCCTTATGTGCCCCCCTGTCTAGACTCAGAAGCCGTGTCTCCAACTTCCATCAGGAGCAATGACTGACTGGCTTCAGTCTCTTTCTGGAGATACACCCCACTCACCTGCAACCCAGGTGTTTAACCATTTACTGGACCCTGTGGGAATAGAGAGGCCCACCCAATTCCATCCTCTCTATCCCAGAGTCCGGGAGCCCTTTAAGAAAACACAAAGCACCCTAATGGTGCTGTGCAAATAATCATTCCCGGACTCCTTCCAGGAACCACCCAACAGTCCAATTTTACAGGGACAGATGACCAATCTGTCACAACCTCTATGGGCTCGATCAGGGGCGATCCAAAACTTGCTAAGTCACATTTCAGATCGTGGGCCGCTCCTCATCCGATCGCGGCCGACCGCAACTGTGGGGGTGGCCCCATTGAAATGTATGGGTGATAATCGCCGGCGATCAGAAGCAAGCCCTTTCTGTAGTTTGTGAAAACCGCCAGTAAGGCTCAGGCATCGGGATTTACATCCTCTGAGCCACCTTCACAATCCAAGAGTAGATTCTGTCAATTTGCTTTATAATTGTTTGTCATTAAAGCAGATTTATACTTAAAATCTAAAACATATATTTGTGAAATGAAAGTTCGATTTTGACCCCTGAGCTGGTATGAAGGTGGCATAGCACTCCACAATCCTAAAAAAAATATATACTCATCTGCTGTTACCTGGAATTGTATGAGAGATTCTATGTTTATTTTCCAGAATTTTGGGGGTTCAAGCGGACCTACCACCAGGAATCTATGTTTTCATGAATGGCACTAGAAGTGCCAATAATAGGGAGGAATGCAGTGGGAAAAAAACCCAAAAACTTACCTGTAATGAGCAATTTAAGAATATAATCCGGCAGCTCTCCTCACTTCCTGGTTCATTGTCGGCAGAAATAGGCAACACGTCACAGGAAGCTTAGATTTCTCAGTGATCTGCTGTGAAAATTCCCATAGATCACTGAACGCCCCCCAGTGGCCACCCGCGATATTGCACCCCCATGTGTTTCATGTGTTGGCTCCACGAACCAGGAAGTGATGGGAGCTGTGTGGTAATCTTGTTAAATTGCTCATTACAGGAACGTTTTTGAGGTTTTTTACTGCATTCCTCCCTATTATTGGCACTTCTAGTGTCATTCATAAAAACATAGATTTCTGGTGGTAGGTCCACTTTAACACAGGGTGCAATATCGCAGGTGGCCACTGGGGGTAGTTGGTCATGCGGTTTAATGTAGAGCCGAGATTAGAGATTTGACTGTCTATCTTTGCTGTGAGTTCCGGGGGGCGCCTGGAAGAGCCAGGTAGACAGAAAGGACTGCGAGGGATCATGTTAAATTACTTCTTACAGGTACAGTTTTTTTTAAGCATTCCTCCCTATTGTCAGCACTTCTAGCATCATTCTATGAAAATATGAATTTGTGCTGGCAAGTCAGCGTTAAATGTTAGGCATCGCTGCACTGTTGGCAATAACCCTCTTTTATTCTTCTCTGTATCATTCAAATTTTCTCGTATAGAAAAAAAAGCACAAGAAGCAAAAACACAAAAATAAGCATAAAACTAAAAAAGAAACCGATGACAGCACAGACTCTGAGGACAGCAGTGTGGATCTCAGCGACGCAGAGAAAGCAGCCAAGATTACACCCAGGGAGCTCCTGAAGAGGTAGGAAGCCTCCGGCTTAAGAGGCCAAAATCTAATGCAAAATGTTTCACGTTCCCCAGAGAGATTTGTTTTTAAATCTAGATGAAGCAGCCAGGGAATACAGATGTAATTATGACATTAACTTAATGATGCTCTGGGGGGGAGGGGCAGTGAAGAAAAAACAATTGTCAAAAATATTCTAGGTGTTTATAGGACTCGGTAAGTTAGTTTGACGAATATCAACCCTGAGCTGACTATATGAAATGTTTTATCGAGTTTGGGGTAATCAGCTTTGTTTTGGTTTAACATTTGGAAAGTAAACTGTAAGAGTAGTACAGGTGCCCCCCTGTATTCCCCTACTGGAAATGGCGTGCCAGTCTATACTGGCGCATCATGACCTGCATCATGGGGGTTCGCAGCAGACACCACGGATCCACAATGCCTGGCTGGGCCTTGTGCGTCCCGCAGATGTACCGGAAACATGTTTAACAATGGGCGCGTGTGTGCATGTGACGCGTGCAACCCGTTTTCGAATGCGGTTTGCTAATGGAAAGTATAGGGCATGCAGTGTTCTCCCCAGATTTTTTTTTTCAGCCGGGCGGCGCGATGACGTCATGACGCGATGACGTCATCGCGCCGCCTGCACCGGTCCGGCGGCCTCTCTGATAGGCTGCCGGCCAGCGGCAGCACACAAGTCCTCTGACAGGCGGCGCCTCCCCATTCTTCAGGAGCGCGCCGCAGCCACTGAAAGACTCCGGCCCGCGGCTCCGGTAGTGTGCCGCGGGCCGGAGTCTTTCAGTGGCTGTGGCGCGCTCCTGAAGAATGGGAGGCGCCGCCTGTCAGGCTGCTCGCCGCGGAGGACTTGTGTGCCGGGCGGGGACCAAAATCTCCCGGGCGGGCCGCCCGGCCAATCTGCTTTGGGGAGAACACTGGGCATGGTATTGCTGACATGGTGCATACCGCACACTAAGCTACACCTAAACAGTGAGCAAACACCGAGTGGGCACCATGGACACATCACACAGACGTGTCCATAACGCCACCCGTGGTTTCTGGGGCCCCGCAGTGTAGACCCAGCCTACAGCTATATATCCTTCTTCTTCCTTTTTTTTATTTTATTTTTTTTTATATAATTTTTATTGGTTTTTCCAGAAATCGTATACAAACAAACAGGAGCAAACGCACGCAGGCGTCGTAAAAAGCAGATCTAGAGAAAATCGTTTGATACATACAAAAGTGCATGAACGCCTAGTCTCCCTCTGCCCCCTCGCAGAGAAACAAGGATGGAGACGCGTCCATTATAGTAAAAGCACAACCGTTAACCATAATAACTTTCATATAAATTCATCCTAATCTACCATCTAGACTGCCGTTCACCTTCCCTTTCTCTACTGTTACAAAGTTTGACAATGTTCTTAAACCGTGTGCCCTAATTCGGGCCAGTAAAGTGCATTTATCGTTAGAGCCCTGGTTTCTTGTGAGCTATATAGTCAAGATACACTTGCCAAGTCTGGAAGTACCTTTTCTTGAGGACATCCCCTTTGATACTGAGGTCTAATAGGTCCTTGGCATGTACGCCATCTACCTGGGGCAATAGGTGAGCAGTGGTGGGAGAGTCAGGTGACAACCAGTTGGACATTATTACCCTCCGTGCCGTGAGTAAATAAATGTGCTATATATCTTTATATAATGTAGAAACCTCTAATGCAGTATTTTCCAATGAGACGCCTTACATAGGAACTATTTAGGTATTTTTCGGACTATAAGACCCACCTTTTTACCATTTAAAATCCATGGTAAAGTGTTCCTGCGTCTTATGAACCGAATATGTAAAAAAAGTAGTAGTAGTAGTAATAATTTTTTTTTGTCCCAACCATCCTGGGAGCAATAGCTCTGAATGCCAGGGGGTAGACGTGTGTTCCATTCCCTCCAGCCAAGCCAAAAAGCCCCTGCCAAGAGGGAGATCTGAATTAGAACTAGCAGTACCCATTCTCTGAACACACTGACCAACTTATGGAGAGACCATTTTTACAATCGGACAGCATGAGTTGTGTATTTACATTATCATCCTGCATTGCAATAAATACATTTTGTGACACAGACTCATATTGCCTCCCATATGTAAATAGTTACTCATGGGTAAGTTGTTCAGTGCCAGATTGTAAAATGTGTCTCTTCATAAGTTGGTCAGTGTGTTCAGAGAAGAGGCACTGCTAATGTATAGACACATGCTAAAGTTTTAGCCCTGCAGCCAAGACCTCCCTCCTGGCACTGGCCTTTTGGCTGGAGGGATATAGAGTGAATACGGCATGGTCCAGTCCTGCCTACTTTGCTGAAACATTCTGTATATTAACTTGATATCTGTATGGCTGTGTGTCCGGTTTTTCCCCCCAAATTTTCTCTCCAAAAATGTGGATGTGTCTTATATTACAGAAATACGGTATTTTATTTGCAGTTAAATGCATATGGTATATGTTGCCTCCATATGCTGCGTTATATCTCCCAAACTAGTGTATGAGAGATTCCTGTGCTGCGGTATTAAAATGTGTGCTGTAGGGTGCTATTGCATAACTCTGTGTACCATACAGAACCACTAGTGTGCCGCAGTAACGACATCGCAACCCGGCTAGTGTGAAATGTCCCACCTGTAATGCATAAAGGGTTGATTTTTTATTTTTGTACTGTATTTTTCGGGTCATAAGATGCACTTTTCCACCACCGAAATTGGGGGCAAAAATGTCTGCGTCTTATGGTCCGAATGCGCGGCCACTTGGCCGCCGGTGGTCGCACCTTGGCTTCCCGCCAGCTCTCACGGCACGGAGATTAGCCGGGGTGCTGGAGGAGCTGTCAGATGCCGTCTCTCCCATCTGAACTGTGTAATTGCCTATGCCAGCAGAGCTCAGAGCCCTTCGGCCATTGGTAATGGAGAGCGATGGATGAACTGCCGTCTCTATCTTTCTCTCCTGTCCGTGGGAACTGCAATCTCTCTGCAGCCCCCACGCACACAGAGAGAGCAGAGACTGAGAGGAGAAACTGTTGGGGCCCCCCTTCCTCCTGCAGATCAGTGTGGAGACTGACGCTGTGCTGAGTGTACTGCTGCTAGTGACCCCTACTGGCTGAATTGAATATTGCAGTCACTGAATTTATTGCATTAACCCAATTGATGTGAAAACGTATTAAATCTTTTTTTTCTGGTTTTCCTTTCCTAAAAACTGAGTGCGCCTTATGGTCCGGTGCGTCTTTTATAGTCCGAAAAATATGGTAATTTGATCGCCTTGCGCAATTTAAATTCACTTGTCAGTCCAACAATGATCGATTTGTACCAGCACACATTGGGATAGATTCACAACCGATCGATTCCTTTCCTGAGTTTGATGCGCATGCGCTATAGTTCAATTGAATATGAATACATCAAAATACCTAGAAATTTGTACATTCTACTTAAATTTACCTACATGTTCAATGTTCGATCGTTTTCTGTTCAATAGCAATCCCTTTTGGTTGATCGTACCAGGTAGACAGTAACCGATTTACCTATTCAGATTTTTTTTTTCTTTTGATCGAATGAAAATCTTGAACAGTGTATGGCTACCTTAACCCTCTGGGCGGTTTGAGCTTTTCGCGCCATTTTTTTATGGCACGAAAAGCTCATGTCACCGTCAATCGCGGCGGAGTACACTGTACTCTGCCGTGCTTGCCGGCTCTCTGCACACCCCTGACGTCAAATAGACGCCGGCGGCGTGTGGAGAGGAGAGCGGCACCCCCTCCGGCGTAAGGGATGACGCTGAAGACACGGGGCCGGGAGGGCTCCGTGTGTCGGCGGCTCTTCTACAGAGCCACCAGCACACAGGGAGACGGCGGTTTTGCCCGATCTCGGTACGGGCACAGTTTGATCGGCGATCAAACTGTGCCCGAACTGAGTTCGGGCAAACCACTAGGGAGGTTAAGCAAGTCTATACACATCCCATCTTACCCTCTCTATTCTCGATCTCCATACAAATCCCTTCAAGCCCATCTTGAACATAACCCCAGACTTACACAATCTTTTATATTTTTACAGGTTGAAAAATCTTCCGATCCCCAATTAGTGACGGCGGATTCTGTCAGTTGATGCGTGCTGTCATTGGATTCCTGGCTGATGAACATTAATGTGTACATGTATATATATTTATGTGGCACCAATCAATGCCCTGTACAGGTGTATATTGGAGGGAAGTAATAAACTTTTTTAAGCTTGATTGAAATAAAATCGTGCTGCATTTCTGTTGTACAACTTATTCTCTTAAAAGGAGGAATTTAACTAAAGTTTGCACCCATTCAACACTGGTCTTTCAACCACACCGTGTTGACATGCAGGGACTGTTGCCGGCCGGCTATATATATAACAATTGTGTGTGTGTGTGTGTATATATTTTGAAACTATTTCTAGGAACATAAAAAAGTTGTCGTCCAATAAACACTTTTCTAGGGCCCTAAGAAGCCAGCAGAGCAGATCAAGCTTACTTTGTAGGCTGCCTTTGTAAAAATGAAACCTGGTACTGCTAATCAAGGTGCCGCTGTTTCGATTGTCTAGGTCAGGCAGGGGTTCTCAAACTTTTTTAAATGGGAGACCAGTTCACGATCCTTCAGAATGCCACGGAGGCTAAACTATAGTTTGGAAAAAATCATGAAGAATTTTCCATGCTCACTTTACCGTATTTTTTGGACTAAAGGATGTACTTTTCTCCCTCCAAATTGGGAGAAAATACCTGCGTCTTATATTCCAAATATTAGCGCCTTTAATCTGCCAACATGAAGTTGAGCCGGGGAGGCAAAGGAGCTGTCAGAAGGGAGATCCGCCCCATCTAGCTCTGCCTGTGTGCGAGCTGGAATAGCACTGCAGCTTTACACACAGAGAGCGGGGCACTGTGTATTCAGCCAGTACAGCGGGTAACAAAGTACATAGGAAAGATCTGCCTCTGTGTTTGCTGTCTGTTCAGCTCAACAGTCATGCAGATGGGAGAGCTATCTGTACTGTATGTAAGTTGGGCACAAGCTGCCCAGCTCACATACATCTGTGCCAGTCAGGGCTAGAGGCAGGGTAGGTGTCCGGCAGCTTCTTCACCTCTTTAACTTCTGATCTGTCAGTTGAAACCTGTGGTTATTCAATGAACAATCAGCAGTATCCACAAAAACTGGAACAAATAATCATGGTATTCTAAGAAGGTCAGCATTTAGTGTAAACGTGAAACCTCAGTCTGTTTATACAGCTACTTAATGTGGTCAAGCTTTAAACCTTTTTTGAATAAAAAAAAAAAAAATTCACCTGCAATACCATCTTTTGCCACAAGATGCCCTTGGTGCACCTTTACCATATCTGTAGATCACAGCTTTCTCTGTAAGCTCCATCTTTCTGACACTTAAAGCGGTTTTAACCTCCCTAGCGCACCGCCTGTACAGCACCGTTTTTAACAGTGTGGTACAGGCAATGGCAGCAGTGTACAAGGTACACTGCCTGCCATTTCCTCCCTCCCCCCCCCCCCTTCCCTCTCCACACAGCCAGTGTCATTCTGGACGAGATGAGCTCGTGATGAACACTAAGGAGGTTAAACTCAAATGAAAAAAACACACATACATTAAACAGACACAATAATCACCTGTCAGCAGTTCAGATCCTGGAAAACTGCTACACAAAAAAACCCCACAGCCTACTCTCCTTGCAGTTCTCATGCTGGCATCTTGGCTCCTGGAGACCTGCAGCTACTTCTGCCCTCACTGCCCCCTCCACTCCACCTCCCCCTCCTGTCTTTTCTCTGTCTGAGCTGTAGATCTCCATGAGGGGGGGGGGGGACCGCTGCTGACGAGTTCCTGCCTGCCAGACACCACTTCATTTGCCTAGGCGCTACGTAAGGCAGTGGGAGGGGCCCACTCGTAACAAGCTCCCCTCCTGCTGTCAGAAAAAGATTTTATTTTTACAATTAAGGATCTCCGTAGTATCAGGTGAGCTACAGCTGATACTGCTGAGTGACCTCCTAGGTGGTAGGTCCGCTTTAGATAACATCAGAGTGCTTGGGGGCCGGTCTAATGGAATTTACATTACATGAGCTGAAACAGTGTTCACTTGTTCTAATATACTCCGCCTTATCCCAAGGTAAATGTAGTTTATCCAATAAAAAAAACAAGAAATGTATATTATATATCTTCTCACATTGATGTCACAGGTAGTTACGTTTTAGTTATAGAATTCAGCACAGACTGGAAAATAAAGTGACTTGATGTTTGCAGACTTAAATCTAAAGTTATACCTGGCATACACATGCCGATAAGCGGGCGATTTTTCACCTGACCGATTGGCGTGCGCGCTGACGCCGTCGGTCAGCGGAAAAATCGGCCGCTTATCGGCATGTCCCTGACGCCCCACAGCTCGGCCGGCCAGAGAACGGACATGTCCGATAATCTCTGGCCGATGGCATTAGCTTCAATGAAGACCGGTGTCTTCATTGAAGCTAATGGCCGGCACACAAAGGGTGCCGGTGGACTGAAGTAGCCCCACAATGCACCAGGATGCAAATGTGATGATGTCATCACGTTTGCATCCCAGTGCATATCGGAGCATGTCTGTCGTCACCCATCTGTGGGTGTATGGCAGGCATTAGAATGCAGGAGTGTGTTTGTTTGCCCTTGACGTGCTATTATACCATGTTGCGGGATTTCCCTGTATGAACGCAGCGTAGAATCCCGGGTATTATCATGGCATTGTATGGGATCCCAGCTGTCAGTGTGGTGCTGATCCCTGATGTCAGTCTGGTATCCTAGAAAATCCCTAGAAAGTATTTAAGCCCCAGACAGTAACCATTCTGGCATGTAAATCTATGCAAGCCAAGCCCTAACAGAGGAATCCTGAGCGTCCATCCTTCCTTTTCTGGCACATTATAGACCCCAGCAGAATATGAGGAACATCTTCCACCAAGTGCTGCTACGGCGCCCCCCATGTGGTTTGATACGCACTTGGCTTTATTGTATCACCTCTAAAAATACGTCCAATGTTTATCTCTGAATGCACACGAAGAGCATTTCATGGCTTGTGTTTCCATTAAGCTGTGTCCGGCTCTATTTCTGTCAGAGCAAGAGATCACCAGCAGCAGCAGAACTCTACAGACATCACAGATGTTGCCATAGAGTTAAAGCTGGGCCAATGTTTTATTACCTTTGCAGCAAAACAGATGGTTGAAAAAGAGCATCTGCTCGAAACGCGTCCCATTGTTCCTATTGAGCCCCCCAGCATCTGTAAGCAGGAAGCGATCTCATCCCCAACCAGGAAGTGAGGTCCTCCTTTAAAACACATGGCCCTGAGAGATCCACCCTTGTAAACCTCTCTCAATGTGAGTATCTTGTCTGTTGTTTTGTCTCATTTTGTGTCAATTTGTTTTATCTTATACTATTCCACATTATTTAACCATTTGTTGTACTAGGTTGTGCGCCTCTGTCCTTTTCCTTATTTAATTGTGAGTTTAGGCCAACAACATGTCTTGTGCTCTGGGTTGTAAGCGGTTCCTGGGTGACTACACAGAGCACTTTAAGGGCCCCCATACACATTAAAGCTAGACACACATGGTTCAATTTTAGCGTTCAATCGACGTTTTTCGATTAAAAAAGCGATCGATTGAAAAAAATCGATGTGCTGCCCACATATCGGCGATCATTGATGGTTTTTCTCAAATCGTCGATTGAAAAGTGATCTGGACAGGTTGGAAAATCTTGGTCGATTGTACAATCATCGAACTACATTCCTTGCAGCTTTTTTTTGGTCGAGTGAGGGCTTGTTTCCACTTTTGCGTTTTTGTGCGTTTTCGCGCGCTTTCTAACCGCGCGGCTGCAAGCGCAAACAACCGCATCCATTGGAAACTTCAATATAGTTTCCACTGGTGCGTTTGTGCGCATTCGGATGCGGTTTAGGGTGCGGTTGTGAACGCTAGCTACAGCGTTTTGAGAAAATAAAGATTCATATAAATAGTAAGTAATAGCATATACGCATTAGCAGATTACGAATCTAAGTAACAATTATTTGCATCAATTTATTTACAGTCAACTCATACACATATCCCTACTCAGGGATCTTCAAATTCTAGCGCGGTCGTATGGTACACACTTTACAGTCTAAATAACTCGTTAATAACACAGCAAGAGCTGCACGCATCAAACCACCACACATATTCTGTTCTATTTCTTCTCCTACCCCACCCGGTATCGCCAGATCAAACTACCAGTACACCAAGGTAGGTTAAGGTGAAGGGCGGGAGGCCACAGAGGCAGCTCCCCACACTTCAGTCCGAGCCTCTCGGTATGGGTAGCATCGAAGGAACGCCTGCCACTTGTCCACGGTTCTGAGTCGCTGTCCCGGGTACTGTGTCTTAGATCCCAAGATTTCTTTATGACAAGTGTCCAGCTACAGCGTTTTGAAACGCATCCGCATCCCAACCACATCCTTAACATGGGGGCTGCCCAGAGTCTGCATCTGAACGCACGGACGTCCGCGTGCATCCACAGACTAAAAGGCTTGCGGTGCGGGCGGGAGCGGCTGTAGCCGCGCCGATACAACCGCAGCAAACCGCATGAGTGGAAACAAGCCCTCAATGACACTTGATTAGTGTGGCTACCTCCCTATAACTTCCGATTGAAACTAAAATCCTAAGAGGAATTCAATCGACGATTTCTGATGACTTTTCAGTCAAACTTAAACAATATTTGTACTCCCCATGTGGTGTCCATCGATTAAAATAAAATCGATTTTCGATTTTTTTTTGATCGAAGTACAAAATCTAATCGAACCTCGGATGAACACTAAATTGAACCATGTGTGGCTAGCTTTAGATTCCTCTGTCAGATTTCCTTTAGATCTCCTTTTGTTTTACCAAAACCATGTAATATGAGGGACTTTCTAAACCATCAGGTCTACCTGTGTTCAATCGCAGAGGACCCGGCACTACATAGATGTTGGCAGATCTAAAGGAGGTCTAAAGGTGTATGGCCAGCTTTAGGCAGAGAAATCCTGGTCCAGATAAATCAAACTTTTATCTGCTCCAATTCGGTTGTGCAAGAGGGGTCCCTAAAACCCCGGCATAGTTTTGATGTCTTGCAGTAATGGCAGTCCAGGCATCAGATGTCTTATGTGCACCCCTGTCTATAACCCACCTTTGATATACAGTTTGAACATAAGTGGTACTCTGGTTCTCAAAAGTGGCCAAAAACTAGCTCTGAGTACCGGCATTATTGTTACACAGCTCATATGTGTACTAACAACTTGGAGGCGCTCCGTGTCTGGGCGGCCGCAGCTAAATGTTACATGTATACAATGTGTGTCTCTTGGAAAACCACAGGGAAACACGAATAACTATGAAAGGTTGCAGTTAGGGGGGTGGCATTGGGAATGTAAATTAATAATCCCCCAAAAAAATATTGGACTTCTAATGCCGGCCATACACATGCCGAGCTGGAGCGATATCGCCCTCCGATATCGCTCCGGGAGGCTAACGTGATGACGTCATCACGTTAGCCTCCCATTGCATTCTGGGGCCCCACAATCGGCCAGGCACCCTTTGTGTGCCGGCCATAAGCAGCGATGGAGACGCCGTCTTCATTGCTGCTTATGGCATCGGCTCCCATCGGCCAGAGATTTTCCGACATGTCGGATCTCTGGCCGGCCGAGAAGTGGGTCGACAGGGATCTGTCGCCCCATGTGGGCAAATGCCGATAAACGGCCGGATTTTAACCTGACCGACGGCGAGAGCGCGCACGCTAGTCGTTCAGATTAAAATCCGGCCGTTTATCGGCATGTGTATGCCAGGCATAAGGGTGTTGGAGATCTGGGGGATGAAAGTCAGAGTAGGCATATGTAAGGGTAAAATCTGTCAAAAGGAAAGCACTGTGTGACAGCTGGAATGTGACTATGAAAGGTTGACCTTTGACTGCAGGTACTCTCAGGGGTTAGTTACTAAGCCAGAAAATGTCAGGGTCGCACTACTGAGGTATGAGATCTGGGAGTTCAAACGTGTTGTACTGTGAGATTAACATTTGACCCAAACCCAGCTGGTGACCTGTGGATGGAAACAGATAATCAGAGGCTCAATCAGGAACAGGGAGGCCCATCTGCAGCAGAACCTACCATGCAGGAGGCTGACGCAGAGGACAGTGAGTGAGACCGTGAGGAAGACCACATACATATGAGGTGAGTACCAAACAGCATCTCCTGGTACTCATCTGAGGAGCTCACTAAAAAAGTTATGTGTACCCCTGAGTATATATATATAAAAAGGTAGTAACATTGACCTTTGGAAACACCTTCACCAGCTAGAGGACATGGAGAGGGGAACATAACGCACACTCACCCCAGCAGGTCCAGGGTCCACCTGTGGAGTTTACATACAATGGGGTTTAGTTTGGATGTGAGTGCCAAAAGCTTGATTTGGGAAAATCTTGACTCGTCCAAAACAATACATTTTATCTAATATTTTATTATCACCATAAACAAAGGAAACGATGAAATATCTAGCAGTTATTTTTTATGACAGAATGTGTCAGAAGTTCTATATTTAACTTCCTCATCCTCACATTGCTGGTGACAACAGACAATTTGCATGTGTATCCGGTATCAGCCACACTGCCGGGTGGCGGGCTCCCAGGTTACCATGGCAACTGAACAAAGATCCCCTTGTCAATCCCCCCCAGAAATTACACAATTTTATTCAGATCTCCCTCCTAAGTCCTTCCTTGTACACACTTCCTATCAGCCTCTCTCTGTGTCAGTTTCCTTAGAATATAACAAAGAGAAGTACCCGTTCAGTTTGGAATAAATGGCTCTGTACCAAAAAGGCTATATTTGCACTGTACACCAGCGGTTTCTGGACGTGCATCTGGCTGATGGGGCGAAAAGGAATAATTTGCATTGGCTCCGCCCACTGTCCCAAAACAAAGGCTTCCACCTAAAGTTTTGGGATTTGTGCTGGATTGGGCCGTGTGAATACCTTCTGTTTTAAGAAGGCTTGATTGTGCTTAGAATATAACCAAAAAGTGATGGCCGAAAAGTTTGCGGCGAACATAGCATGTTCGCAGTTCGCAATACCGGCGAACATTATGGGTGTTCGACCCACCCCCAATACCTTAACATGGAGACAAAGTGCGACCCCTCACCCCAGAGTCAGGTGGTACAGTACAGCCAATAACACTTCCTTTCGCTACTGGAGGACACCCCCCCCCCCCCTTATAATAGAAGCCCCCCCAGCGGCCATTTTTACATTTCTCCTGTGTCTCCAGTACTAGATAGATAGGGAGAGCTGCTGCTGATTGAGGAATGGCTGAGCTACTCTACTATTACATTCCATCCAGTGATCTGTAGCTATAGCTAAGGTGTTCTGTTACATGTAGTTCATCATTACTGCGCCACAAAAGTCCTTCACTGGGGGTAGGGTATGCTGTATTATGCATTGCAGAGAGATCTGACTACATGTGATGCGCTGCGGTACCGTCGGTAACTTTTGGCAAAATCTGTAATCTAGATGTGATTTACGGCATTAGACCGAAGAAACAACATTTTAAAAAATCCGTATTTTGGGGGAGAAGTTTAGCCTTTGATCCCCTCTGTATGACACTGTCCAGGTGGTCGCAACCTTTGGACATTTTTTATTGGTATTTTGGCCGCAAATATGACCTGAATGTTGAGAAGTCCGCCCTACATTTACCTTCTGAGCGTCTAGCCCGAGTAACTCGGGCTGAGTTTCAATGCTCATGAAACTCAGCCCGTAACTCGAGCGCGCTTGATCTCAGCCGTCTTCTTATTGGGTCGGGACATCGCATGTATGCCGAGCATCGGGATCCGCCCGATGCAGTCACCGGTGACGCGAAGGGGGCGGGGGTAGTCGGCGCCATAACCTCTCTAATGAGGGGGTCGCTTTCTCAGCGAAGTCGGTCTCCAAGTGACGCCGGACTTATTTACTACTCCATGAGCAGGCAATCGATTGGCACGATGCCCGTGGCACGGTTTTGAAAAAAACGTGCAAAGGCTGAAACTCAGAGAGGTTAAAGTCAATAGGGTTCGCCGCCACATGTCGCGGCGGGTATTTGCAGAAGTTCGATTCGCCTCTCACGAACAGTGCCTGATGTTCAGAACCATCGCATAAACACAAAGAATAATCACAGAGGATTGTAGGCATCGCAATTAAAAAGTACATATCAATAAATGGTTAGTTCCTATAACCATATCTAAGATTAGACCATGTTGGATTAGAGAATGCAGCAATCAATATCATTAACGTGCGGTTCAAGAAACAGGCTTTGCGTATTACTGTATCATCATCATAACAATGTATCCCAGACATGCATCCTCCTTTTATAACAAACAATTAATAATCGGATCATGACACATTAATTCATAGAGAAAGAAATCCTACACAGCCAACAAAATTGAAAGAAGCAAAACACCACAAAATAAAAAAAGAACTAAAGATTAAAAATAAGAAGTATAAAGAGTCAACAACAAAAGATAATATCAAAAAATTAAATGGAAAAAAGAGAACAGTAACATAAAGAATTAGAAACATTAAACAAAAACCTAAACAAAAAAGAGATGGTCAAGAAGAATCAAAGAAACGTAAACAAAAAAGTACCTACACACCAAGAGAAAGGATACAAAAAAAGAAAAGAACCATGATATGCGAAGGTGGTGGAAGGTCACGGCCCTTAGTCATGGACCGCATGTAAACCGCAAAATTAAATAGTTCAGAGACATATGGACATGCTACAAGATAGGTCAGAGATGAGTCATAAACAAGAAATGTCAGAGACTAGGACATGCTACAAGAGATGTCAGAGATAATGGACATCTCAAGATTTGTCAAACTGCAGTGATTAAACAAAAATGTCAGAGACTATGGACACTAAAGATGGTCAAAGACTTTGATGCAGTACAGAATGGTCGAGATGCAAAATAACAAAGGTTGCAAGACTATGGCATGCTACAAAGATGGTCAGAACTGCAAAGTGAATTCAACAAGAAATGTCAGAGACTATGGGCATCAACAAGAGATGGTCAGAATAGAGGCATGCACAGAGATGTACAGAGACTATGGACATCACGAGAATGGTCAAGATGCGTCAATTAAACAAGAGTGTCAGAATACTATGAGACATGCTACAAGAGAAAAATGGTCAAGATTTGGGCAGCTACAAGAGATGTCAGAATGGAGTCATTAACAGAATGTTCAGAGACTATGGGCTCCTACCAAGAGTTTGTCAGAGACTGCGGTTATAAACAAGAAATTCAAGAGACTATGGATGCTACAAGACAAGGTCAGAGACTATGGGCAATGCTACACAAGAATGGTCAGAGACTATGGACTGCTACAAGAGATGGTCAGAGACTATGGCGCTACAAGAGAGGCAGAGATATTGCTTGTACGAGAGATGAGTCAGAGACTGCAGTCATTAAACAAGAATGGTAGAGACTGCAGTCATTTAACAAGATAGGTCAGAGACTGCGTCATTCAAACAGAGATTGTCAATACTATGAGCTACAAGAGAGAGGCAAGCTTTGGGCATGCTACAAAGATAGGTCAAGATTGCAATAAATAAACAAAGGTGGTCAAGACTTGGGAGTTACAAGAGATGGTCACAGACGCAGTGATTAAGCAAGAAATGGTTAGGACTATGGATGGACAAAGATGTCGAGACTATGGGATGCACAAGAGATGTCAACAAGACTTTGGGCATGCTACAAGATAGGTTAGAGAATGGATCATTAAACAAGAAATGTCAAGACTAGACATGCTAAAAGTTGTCAAGATGCAGTAGTGAAAACAAAATGTCAAGAAACTATGGACTGCTAACAAGAGATGGTCAAAGATTTGTGCATAGTACAAAGATGGTCGAGAATTGCAATAAAATAAAAAAGGTGGTCAGAGATATGGATGCTACAAAGAGATGGTCAGACTGCATGATAAACAAGAATGGTCAAGAATAGGGAGTAAAAGAATGTCAGAGACTAGGCATGTAGAGATGGTCAGAGACTGCAGTCATTAACAGAGATTGTCGATATATGGACATGCCTACAAGAGATGGTCATAGCTTTTGGCCTGCTACAAGAGAGGGTCAGAGAATGGAGTCTTCACAAGAAATGTTCAGAGACTAGGACATGCTTACAAAGAGTTTGTCAGAGACTGCAGTGATTCAACAAAGAATGTTCAGAGCATCTATGGGCATAGCTACAAGATATGGTCCGAGACTAGGCGCATGCTACAAGAGATCGTCACTAGACTATGTTCTCTGCTACGAGAGATGGTCAGAGACTGCAGTCATAAAACAAGAGATGGTCAGAGACTGCAGTCATTAAACAAGAGATTGTCAGATACTATGGACATGCTACAAGAGATGGTCAAGGACTTTGGGCATGCTACAAGAGATGGTCAGAGATTGCAATAAATAAACAAAAGGTGGTCAGAGACTATGGGCATGCTACAAGAGATGGTCAGAGACTGCAGTGATTAAGCAAGAAATGGTCAGAGACTATGGGCATGCTACAAGAGATGGTCAGAGACTATGGGCATGCTACAAGAGATGCATACTCTGCATCGAATTCTATTCTAATGTTATATTAATACTCTCCCATAGTACTTTGGCATTTCTCCCTAAGACACCTTATGTTCATTTATTTACTTTTAGATCCTATTTACTCTCTTTGATCCCATTACTCCTTACATGTATTTTACCTACTATCGATCTATTTATCCAATGAAGTCTGGGCGTGGCCTGCTCTATCATTATTTAAATTTACTTGCTTTCACTTCACTTTCATGGAATATATTAATGACTTCGGTCTCATCTTTACCTCCCTAATCACCTCCCTTTTTTCCTCACATTTGTTGTTTGTTTTATGGGATTTATATGCACCTTGCACCCTTTTCTCACTCCCTATTATCACCACACTTCCATTCACATTCCAACCTCTTTTCCCACATCAAAGCACTTTCTTCCTCACTTCTCACGGCCTTAACAATATAACACACTTTAGGTGGGTTTCCCTTCCCCCACTGTTCATTACATACTTATTAACAATATTCTTACCAATAAACTCATATGGTTCGACCCCTGATGTACAGGTCCTGCTCGCCGCCTGGTCACCTTTCCTTGGCCCCTCGTTCTTGGCCTGGGATGGCCCCGTTTGGGGCATCTGGTTGCCACGTTCCATTGATTTGGCATTATACATCTCTACAAGTGAGTGAACCCCCAGTAATATTACCTATCAATTTACTTAATTACTTTCTTTACTCATACCTTGATGCTAACCTACATCCTCCGCTGTTTATTCCTGTCCTGGCTTTTCTATCTTGACACCGACATATGAAGATACAGAACTGATTTGGATAACTAACACCCCCTGAGGAAGTACATATACGAAACGCGCGTTGGGGTGAAGTGGACCTTGTTTGACAGGGCACTGTTTAGAACTATGACCCATGAATTTATCTCTTATTGTTTGCTTGTACATTGTATGGATTACTGATTTTACATGTATTGATGTCGACCTCGGAATATAGCAATGCCATGCTGTGTGTTTTTATTATGACTACACAATAAACATACCTTTATGTTTTAATTTTAACACCTACTTTATTCGTATTTACTCTGATCAAGATTTATGGCCATTAAAGTCCCCTAGCCCCTGAATTGTTTCGGGGGGAATATTTTACTGCTCATGGATGTTCACCACACCATTTGTAGTCCTTTATACATTTATTTTTGGGATGTCGGCCACTTCACTCAGAAAAATGCAAATTTCTTTGCATGCTACAAGAGATGGTCAAAGACTTTGGGCATGCTACAAGAGATGGTCAGAGACTATGGGCATGCTATGAGAGATGGTCAGAGACTATGGGCATGCTACAAGAGATGGTCAGAGACTATGGGCATGCTACAAGAGATGGTCAGAGACTATGGACATGCTACAAGAGTTTGTCAGAGACTATGGGCATGCCACAAGAGATGGTCAGAGACTATGGGCATGCTACAAGAGATGGTCAGAAACTATGGACATGCTACAAGAGATGGTCAAAGACTATAGGCATGCTACAAGAGATGGTCAGAGACTAAGGGCATGCCAAGAGAGATGGTCAGAGACTATGGGCATGCTACGAGAGATGGTCAGAGACTGCAGTCATTAAACAAGAGATTTTTAGAGACTATGGACATGCTACAAGAAGTGGTCAGAGACTATGGGCATGCTACGAGAGATGGTCAGAGACTGCAGTCATTAAACAAGAGATTTTTTAGAGACTATGGACATGCTACAAGAAGTGGTCAGAGATTGCAGTCATTAAACAAAAGGTGGTCAGAGACAATGGTCATTCTACAAGAGATGGTCAGAGACTGCAGCGATTAAACAAGAGATGGTCAGAGACTATCACATCATTACCTAGACATGAAGTCTGTGGCACGGTCATAGGGTGGCATCTCTGTAATAATTTGGGCTAGGTATTTCACCGGATCGCACAATGATCTGACATGTTGGTAAATTCCTGGCCGATTACCTTACTTCGGATGGGGACCAGCGTCCGCATCCAAAGTACTGTCTGCCACACAAAGGGTGCCCTCTGATCCTCTGGGCGACAGGCTGCATGATCTATCGAGGGAGAATCACTGCGTGTATGGGGGCTTTTGCTGCAAATTTACAGTTATACAAGCTGTATGCTGACTACTTTACATTGTATCAAAAAAGATAAAAACTTTTTACAACAATGTGAGGGCCGCTCCTACTCTCTGGAACTCTCTCCCTCGTCCCATTAGACTTGCTCCTACTTTT